>CAUYSK010044497.1:0-79562 GCA_963575035.1 Avahi laniger | reverse complement strand
CCACTCTCTTGCCTGATTGCTGTGGCCAGGACTTCCAGCACTATGTTGAACAGAAGTGGAGATAGTGAGCAACCTTCTCTGGTTCCAGTTCTAAGTGGAAATGCTTTCAATTTTTCCCCATTCAGTATGATGTTGGCTGTGGGTTTGTCATAAATGGCTTGCATCATTTTTAGGTAAGCCTCGTCTATGCCTATTTTGTTAAGCATTCTTACCATAAAAGGGTGTTGAATTTTGTCAAATGCTTTTTCTGCATCTATTGAGAGAATTATACGGTTTTTGTTTTTGTTTCTGTTTATGTGGTGAATTACGTTTATAGATTTGCATATGTTAAACCATACCTGCATTTCTGGAATGAAGCCCACTTGGTCATGATGGATGATTTTCTTAATAAGCACCTGGATTCGGTTCGCTAGAATTTTGTTGAGAATTTTTGCATCTATATTCATAAGGGATATTGGTCTGTAGTTTTCCTTTGTTGTTGCGTCCTTTCCTGGTTTTGGTATCAGGGTTATGTTGGCTTCATAAAATGTGTTGGGGAGAAATCCATCCTACTCGATGCTGTGGAATAATTTCTTCAGGATAGGCACCAGTTCTTCTTTGCAGGTGTGGTAAAATTCAGGTGTGAAACCATCTGGTCCAGGACTTTTGTTTTTTAGAATGATTTTTATTGCTGTTTAAATTTCAGTCTTTGACATTGGTCTGTTCAGGAATTCCATTTCTTCCTGGTTGAGCCTAGGGAGGCTGTGTGTTTCTAAAAATTTGTCCATTTCCTCCACATTTTCCAGTTGGTGTGCATAAAGGTTTTTGTAATATTCATAAATTATGTCTTGAATCTCCATGGCATCAGTTGTAACTTCTCCTTTTTTGTTCCTGATGGAGCTTATTGGGGATTTTTATTTTCTGTTTTTTGTTAGTTTAGCCAAAGGTGTGTCTATTTTGTTTATTTTTTCAAAGAACCAACTTTTTGTTTTATTAATCTTCTGTATAGTTTCTCTGTTGTAAATTTCATTTAGTTCTGATTTGATCTTATTAATTTCCCTTCTTCTGCTGGGTTTGGGGTTAGTCTGTTCTTCTTTTTCCAGTTCTTTGAGTTGATACATTAGGTTGTCTATTTGTGATCTTTTTGGCTTTTTGATATAGGCATTTATGGAAATAAACTTTCCTCTCAGGACTGCTTTGGCTGTGTCCCACAGATTTTGGTAACTTGTGTCACCTTTGTCATTTAGTTCAAAGAATTTTTTGATTTCCATCTTTACTTCCTCATTTATGAAGAAATCTTTCAGCAGAAAGTTGTTTAAATTCTATGACTTTGTGTAGAGATGAGAGTTTCTATTGGGGTTGATTTCTGTTTTTATTCCACTGTGATCTGAGAAGATGCATGGTATGATTTCTATTTTTTTAAATGTTTTGAGACATGCTTTGTGTCCTATAATATGGTCACTCTTAGAGAATGTCCCATGAGCTGACGAGAAGAACGTGTATTCAGTGGTTTTTGGGTAGAATGTCCTGTAAATGTCAGTCAAGCCCATTTGTTCTAGAGTTCTGTTTAAATCCATTATTTCTTTGTTAATTTTCTGCTTGGAGTATCTGTCCTGTGCTGTCAGGGGTACTCCGACTATTATGGTGGTACTGTCTATCAATTTGTTTAGATCAAGTAGAGTTTGCTTTATTAATCTGGGTGCATATATGTTTGGTGCATAGATATTTAGAATTGTTATGTCTTCTTGTTAAACTGTACCCTTCGGCATTATATAGTGACCCTCTTTGTCTTTCATTACTTTTGTTGATTTAAAAACCAAGTTTTCTGAGATCAAAATTGCCACACCAGCCTTCTTTTGGCTTCCATTTGCTTGAAATATTGTTTTCCACCCCTTTACTTTGAGTCTAAATGCATCCTTGCAGGTTAGATGTATTTCTTGGAGACAGCAGATGCTTGGCTTGTTTTTTTTTTTTTTTTTTTATCCATTTGGCCAGTCTATATCTCTTGAGAGGGGAGTTCAAATCATTCACATTTATTGAGAGAACCAATCTTCATACTTCCAGAGTTCATTTGCTGGTTCCTTCCCATCTTGATCAGTTGTTCCTTCTTGCCTTTAGATTTTCATTTGGATAATGACATGTCCCGTTTAGTCTCTGAGCCAATAGATGGTGTTTGTTGGTGAGATTCAACCACACCCTTTATGATGAATCAGTAGATGCAGTAAAAGGGTGTGCAGGATGACCTCCCTGTCAGTAGGTGGCACTTGCAGGGAGGAGTGAGCTGTGATGCTGTTTTTGGGTCCTGTAGCTAGCTTTTATTCCTCTAAAGAGGCTCTCTTGTACCTCGAGTGGTGGGTGGGGTCCTGGGACTTCCAGGTGTGTCCTTATTCTCCACCTCAGTGGGGGAAGTGAGTCTTCGTGGGACTTGGTTGGGTAAGCCTGCCCTCAGGCTCCACAGCTGCTGTTAGCAGGAGTCAACGATCTGCTCTTTGTTTCTGTGTAGAGCTGTCGGAAGGGGCTGAAATGGCTCCACTTAGTTGAAAGTATGGGCTTGGGGGGTGGGGCTGTCCAAGACCCACACTCTGGAGCTGGTCTCACTCCCCTCCAATCTCCCCCTCTTCGTGTCCTCTCCCAGACCTCTGCCAGCAAGCAGGGCCTCAGGCCGATGGATCTCCCCTGCCTATGATGTGGGCCGGGAGGTTCCCTACCCACGATCATAGCCTGAGCTGGGTGCACAGCCCTTTTTTAGGAGGAGGGTTGCCGGTCAGGCACGCTGATCTGCCCCTGAAGGCACACACTCCTCAGTAGGCTCTTTCACAGATCTCTCCTCCATGATCCAGGGCAGTGCGATTGTGACCTGGGTGTACGAGGTCTGGTCTGCAGGCCTGACTCCTGGACCCTGGAGATCAATCCCTGACCCTGCCAGGGGGAGAGGTGCTGGTCTTGAATCACCTACAGGATGCCCAAGCTGGATCGATTTCACTCCACCTCGGGATTTGCCCCACTCTCCTGGAGTCCCCAGGTAAGTAGCACCTGGAAGGGCTGGCGGGTAGGGAACTCGCAGTCCAAGTACCCCTCAGTCTGCTGTAGGGCTCCAAAAGCAAATGTCCTGTTCCTTAGAGATGCCTCTGTGTGATGGCTAAATTGTCTTTCTGGGCATGCACTGGTAGGCAGGGGGAAGGAGAGAATGGAGCACTATGGTGTCTGCCGCTGGGCTCGGGTCTGTGCCCGCAGAGGTGCCCGGAAGGGGCTGGGAGCCCGGTGCTGAGTTCACAAGAGGCCACTGCTCCTTGGCAGCAGCCGTCTCTTGGATGGTGTCAGCAGGTCTCTCCAGTCGCTCAGGAGCCCACAAACAGTCCGAGATGCAAGGGAGGGGGAAGTTAACCGCTCCACCTACCCTTGTAGCTGGTCTCCAAGCCTCTTGGGGACCTTTCTCCTTCCAGTTCTCCTCTGCAACGTCTTACCGTGGAGTCTCCTGTAGTTTCAGGCACCCTTCCTTCTGACCCTCACCCGATCTGTTTCTCTGCTCTCTTATTTTTTTTCTCTTTCTTCTAAAATTCGTCTTTTTGCAGAGACCTTTTGACTGGCGGCTTGTCTCATCCGCCATCTTGGCTCCTCCCCCTCAGATCCTCATTTTTTGCCATACAATAAATCAAGTTAAAATTGATTAAAGACTTAAATGTAAGACCTAAAATTATGAAACTACTAAAAGAAAACTTTGGGCAAACACTACAGGATATTGTTCTGGGCAAAGAGTTTTTGGATAAGATCTCAAAAGCACAGACAACAAAAGCAAAAATAAATGGGATTATGTCAAGGTAAAAAAAACTTCTGCACATCAAAGGAAACAATCAACAAAGTGAAGAGGGCCTTCCAAGTAGGAGAAAATATTTTCAAACTCTCCATCTGACAAAGGATCAATAACCTGAATATATAAAGAACTCAAACAACTCAAGAATAAAAAACATATTCTTATCATAGAATATTGGAGCACAAAGGAAACTTGAGGATTATAGATCAGTTAGAGCATTTTGCAGCTTAGAAAAAGAACCAGAAAAGAAAAATGAGCAGAACAAAGTTTAAAAGATTTATAAGGAACAGAGTCAAAATTCTAACCCATGTCTACAAGCCTAGTTCTCATTGCTCTCCATCACAATGCATCTCTTTAAAACACACCAGTACTTGGCATCCTCTAAAAGAGTAAGACCACTCCTAAAGCCCACAAAAACTAACAAGGCAGTCCCCCGAATGAAATATTCAAAGATGGGGAGTGGGGTTCAGGTAAATAGCCACATGAAGAAAGATTATTTAGCCATTATTATTATGTTTACAAATAGTTTATAATAAACTGAAAAATGTTTTATTGTTAAGGGAAATGTATGTTATGAAATCATGTAAACATTATGAGCCTGAACTACATGAAACAGATGCATAGGAAGAAGACTGGAAGACAGCAAATGTACCAAAAAGTAAATATAGTCTCCAGTGGGAGGTGAGGGAATGAGATGTGGGCGATTTATTGTTCTCTCTATTTTTCTGTGTTTTCCAAAAATTTTTATAATGTTCCTGTGTTACCTTTTAAATGAAAAATTTTAAATAACGTTTATTTTTTGATTAAAAAATGGTTAATTCTACACTCAGATTGGGCTAGGGTCTCCACAGAAGCTCTGTAAGGCCAATGCCTACTGGATCTCAAAAATCTGCCTTCTTTTCTCTAAGAGATATAAATTAGTAGAAATCTTCTCAGTGAAATATATTCCTGAGAAGAGGTGGAAAGGACAGTCTATTTTGGAGTTAACACCATCGAAGAAAGTCGAAAAGGATGGGGGGAAGTCAGGGACAATATCCTTGTTATACATGATTCAAATTGTGTAAGGTTCCATATATTCATACTAACACTGAAAACTCAGAAAGAATTCATGAAAGAACCACTGCAGCTACTCAAGTTAGCAAACAGAACCTATGAAAATGCAGGAATCGCTGTGTGTGGTGGCTCACACCTATAATTCTAGCATTCTGGGAGGCCAAGGCAGGAGGATCGTTTGAGCTCAGGAGTTCGAGACCAGCCTGAGTAAGAGCAAGACCCCCCCATCTCTACCAAAAAGAGAAAGAAATTAGCTGGACAAATGAAAAAATATATAGAAAAAAAATTAGCTGAGCATGGTGGCACATGCCTGTAGTCCCAGCTGCTCAGGAGGCTGAGGCAGAAGGATTGCTTGAGCCCAGGAGTTTGAGATTGCTGTGAGCTAGGCTGACTTCATGGCACTCTAACCCAGGCAACAGAGTGAGACTCTGCATCAAAAAAAAAAAAAAGAAAGAAAGAAAGAAAGAAAGAAAGAAAGAAAGTGTAGGAATCTAGGTTTGTGTATTTATCCCAGAGAAGCCTGAAGGCTGTGTATTATCCTAGGTTTTCACTATCTTTCCTGGGAGCGCAGGTTCAGGTTTTTTTTTAACTTACATTATTATGCTTATTCTTTATTTTCTGTTTTTCGCATGGGAATGATAGCTTCAGAAGGGCAGATTTATTTTTTATTTTTTACTTTTTATTTAGAAATAATTTTAGACATTGAGAACAGCTGCAAAAATAGTATAGAGTTGCCATATACCCTTCACTCAGCCTCCCCTAATGTAAATATCTTATGTAATCACACAAAAATTATCGAAACCAAGAAATTAAAACTGGTACAATTTTAGTAACTAAAATACAGAAATTTTCCAAATATCACCACTGTTTGCCCTAATGTCATTTTTTTTTCTGTTCAAGGATCCAATCTCAGATCCCACACTGCATGAAGTTGTCCTGTATCCTTAGTGTCCTCCAGTCTGAGAAGGTTCCTATGTATGTCTTTGATTTTCATGATGTTGAGCAGTTATTTTTAGAATGACTTTCAATTTGGGTTTTTCTGATGTTTTCCAATGATTAGATCGAGGCTGTGCATTGTTGACAAGAATACCACAAAAGCAATATTTCACCCTTCTCAATGCATTACGCTATGGGGTTCATGAAGCTAATGTGTTATCACTGGTGATGCTAACCTTGATAACCTGGTTAAAGTGTCTGCTGGCCTTTTCTACTATAAAGCAATGACTTTTCTTTTGTAATTAATAAATATGTGGAAGATACTTTGAGACTATGAAAATAATCTGTTTCTCCTCAAATGCTTGCCCACTTGGACTAGTCAAGTTAACACATAAAATTAACCATTACAACAGGTGAGACACTGAAGCTTCAAGAACTTAACTGACTTGTTCAGCATCACACTGCTAATAGGTGGAGGAGCCAACACTCCAATCGAGGTCTGCTTATCTCCAATGTTCCATTCCTTCCCTTGACCTTCCCTCATTTAGAAAGTGAGGAGTCTCAAAGAAGGTGAAAGCCTTGCTGAAATGACAAAGTAGACAGGGTTAGCACAGGATGCCAGGTCTGCTGACAGCTTGTTTTCTACCGCATTGTTTTGGGATACTTCAGCTTAATTGATTCTTATAGCTAGTCCTTTCCACACAGTCTCTCTAAGAGTGTTTTCCAATGGAGATCACGCTAGTTAGTACCTGATGAACCACTGGAAGAGGAGACTTGAACCAAATGAGCTTACTATCCACAGACAACCAAAAATGATTTGGACTTTGTAGTGCTTCACAGGACCTAAAAAAAACCAAAAAGAAAAGAAAAATTCTTATGATTAGATTTATTTAGATTTACTGGAGCCACTATTATCTCTTCCCTCAAGTTCAACATTTTAATCAGTGGATTTTATTAAAACCTAAGAGAGCATGCTTATCAAGTTTGAGGAGGCCTTACATTGTGAAGGGCTATGGATGATAGAAGATAGAGCTGGTTTGGGTATAGCTGACCCTTGAGCAACTTGGGGGTTAGGGGCGCCGACTCACTGAACAGTCAAAAATCCACATACAACTTTTGACTCCCCCGAAACTTAACTACAAGTAGCCTACTATTGACTGGAAGCCTTACTGATATCTTAAACAGTCAATTAACATATATTTTGTATTTTATATGTATTATATACTGTATACTTACAATAAAGTAAGCTAAGGAAAAGAAAATGTTAAGAAAATCCTGAGGAAGAAAAAATATATTTTCTATTCATTAAGTGGAAGTAGACCATTATAAATGTCTTCATCCTTGTCATCTTCACAGTGAGTAAGTTGAGGAGGAGGAGGAGGGGTTTGTCTTGCTGTCTCAGGAGTGGCAGAGGCAGAATAGGTGGAGGAGGTGGAAAAGGAGGCAGGAGAGACAGGCATGCTCTGCGCAACTTTTATTGAAAAAAATCCACATATAAGTGGACCCGTGTAATTCAAACCCATGTTGTTCAAAGGTAAACCATAATTCCCAATCCCCTACTTCTCAACGTCTAGCCAGTAGTGCTCTCACCTGCTCACTGATCTTTTGAAAAAAAAGTAAGGTTTTGATTAATAAATTTTCTATACTTCTATTGATTTAATGTAGTACTCTAGGAATATTCAGTTATTTAGAAAAACCTAAAGATTTTCAAATAATTTAATCTTTTTTGTGATTGAAAAATTCCCCAACAAAGTATATGTTAAACCTAGAAAAACTTAGAAAATACAGATAAACATAAAAAAGAAAATAACTGATCATCTTATGACAACCACTGGTTCTAATCTGGTTCTTCCAATTTAATAGCTGTGTGACCTTGGACAAGTCACTCCACTTTTCTGAGCCTCTTTTTTTGTCAACCTACAGAATATCAACTTCAGGTTCTTAGGATGTTGGAATGGAAAATGACTATTAAATTTGTAATAGTCCTTAGCTTATACGAAGTGGTTAATTTAAATTTCCTTCTCTGCCTACTTCATGCTTGCTCTCACCATCCTCTGTTTTAGGGATGAGTATTTTTTCCAATTGTATATGTCCAAAGCTATTTTTTTTTCAATTTTAAAACAAATTTTATTTTTAGAGCACCTTTAGTTTCACAAAAAAATTGAGCAGAGGTTATAGAGATTTCTTACATACTCTTTATCCCCACACATACATAACCTCCGCCATTATTAACATCCCACACCAGAGTGATACATTTGTTACGATTGATGAAACTACACTGACACAACAATATTACCCAGGGTTCATAGTTTATACTAGGGTTCACTCTTGATGTTGTACATTTTATGGCTCTGGACAAATATATAATGACATGTATCCACCATTACAGTATTATACAGAATATTGTCACTGCCTTAAAAATCCTGTTTTCTGCCTATTCATTCCTCCCTATCTTCTTAATCCTGAGTAACCACCAATCTATTTATTGTTTCCATAAGTTTGCCTTTTCCATAATGTCATATACTTGGAATTATACGGTACATAATCTTTCCAGATTGCCTTCTTTCATTTAGTAATATGCATTTAAGTTTCCTCC
Organism: Avahi laniger; assembly: GCA_963575035.1. NCBI lineage: Eukaryota > Metazoa > Chordata > Mammalia > Primates > Indriidae > Avahi > Avahi laniger. Next base: position 71,187 of record CAUYSK010044497.1, on the reverse strand, counting down.
ATCTCTTTTCATGACTTGATAGCTCATCTTTTTTTTAGCACTGAATAATATTCCATTGTCCTGATGTACCGCACTTTATTTATCCATTCAGCTACTGAAGGACATCTTAGTTGCTTTCAAATTTTGGCAATTATGAGTAAACCTGTTATAAACATCCTTGTGCACGATTGTGTGTGGACATGAGCTTTCATCTCCTTTGAGTAAATACCAAGGAACACAATTGCTGGATCTTATGGTATAAAAATATGTTTAGTTATGTAAGAACCTGCCAAAATGTCTTCTAAAGTGGCTATACCATTTTGCACTCTCACCAGCAATGAATGACAGTTCTCTGTTGCTCCACATCCTCACCAGCATTTGATGTTGTCAATGGTCTGGATTTTGATCATGTTAATAGATGTGTAGTGATGTCTATCTCATTGTAGCTTTAATTTGTATTTTTCTGATGCCAAATGATGTGGAGCATCTTGTCATATGCTTATTTGCCATCTGTATATCTTCTTTAGTGAGATGTCCGTTAAGGTCTTTGGCCCATATTTTAGTTGGATTGTGTGTTTTCTTATTGATGAGTTTTGTTTTTTTTTTTTTTGAGACAGAGTCTCACTCTGTTGCCCAGGCTAGAGTGCCATGGCGTCATCATAGCTCACAGCAACCTCAAACTCCTGGGCTCAAGCGATCCTTCTGCCTCAGCTTCCCGAGCAGCTGGGACTACAGGCATGTGCCACCATGCCTGGCTAATTGTTTTTATATATACATATATATATATATTTTTAGTTGTCCGGCTAATTTCTTTCTATTTTTGGTAGAGACAGATCTCGCTCTTGCTCAGGCTGGTCTCGAACTCCTGACCTTGAGCAATCCACCCACCTCGGCCTCCCAGAGTGCTAGGATTACAGGCGTGAGTCACCGTGCCCAGCCTATTGATGAATTTTGAGAGTTCTTTGTATTTTTTGGATAATGGGCTTTTATCAGATATCTTTTACAAATATTTTCTCCCAATCTGTGGCTTAGTTTTTCATTTTCTTGACAGTGCCTTTCACAAAGCAGAAATTTTTAATTTTAATGATGTCCAGATTATCAACTTTTTCTTTCATGGATTATGCCTTTGGTGACATATCTAAAAAAATTCATTGTCAAACTCATTCATGGTCATCTAGATTTCTTCTTTACCATGATTTTTTTTTTTTTTTTAAAGACAGACTATCAATATGTTACCCAGGCTGGCCTCAAAATCAGGGGCTCAAATGATACTTCTGCCTCCTCCCAAGTAGCCAGGACTACAGGTACACACCACCACACCCAGAATACTGTGATATTTTAAAGGTGATTTTTAAATTTCTCTCTTTCCTTCTACATTTATTAATTGACATTGTTCTGTAAGGATGAGCTTCCCCTCCTTTCCCCCCATTTCTTGGATTATTTATATCAATATGGACTCATGGGTATTTATTTTATTCTGTGGGTTATAATCCAATACCATCATTATTTATTTTGTCTCTCAAATTGTTCCATCTTTGGCCATTGGGAGCTCTCTCATTTTGGAATCTAGCCTCCTTTTAACATGCACCCATTCTTTCTGAGCACTTACTTGTTTTTGATTACCACAAGATGTTCCAGGGCCGTATCATGTTTTCTTTGTTTTATCTCTGGAATCAATCACTTCTTTGAGAGTCCCTGGTTCTTTTCATGGAAGTAAGGCATTTAGAAACCAAGATCTGGCCATAGATGTGTCCATTATACTGAGATATCATTGCTCCCAGGTCCGCTTGGCAGACAGAACTAGGAGTGCGTGCACTCATGTGTGTGTGTATGTTTGTGTGTATTTGTATGTTGTCTGTTCTTGGTTTTTCCCCATTTTTCTATAAAGTTCTTTGTCATTTGTTTCTCAACTTTTAAGAGTTCTTTATATAATAAGTATATAAGCCTTTTGTCTGTATTATATGATGCAAATATTTTTCTTCCAGTTTATCAGATGTCTTTGACTTCGTTTATAGTGTTTTTCCATGTATTTTTAAATTGTATGTAGTCAAATTCATCAATCTTTTCTTAAACCGACTGTGTATTAAAAAGCCTTTCCTTATCTCTAGGTTAAAGACAAATTCTCCCACTATTCTTTCAGTACTTGTAAGGTTCCATTTTTGACATTTGGATCCTAATTCATTTAGAGTCTATTCATGTCTTTTTGTAAAATAAGGATATAATTAATCTTTTTTTTCAATTAGCATACCAGTTTTTTCTAGAACTACTTATGAAAAAAGGCCCTCTTTATCTCATCTTTACCCTGGTAACTTGAGCTAACATCTCTGTCATATATATTAAATTACTGTATTCCTCAGTGTTTTGTTTGTTTTTTTTATTTTCATGAATCAATAATACATTTTGTAGAAGGTTTTTTTGGCATCTATGGAGATAATCATATGAATTGTTTCCTTAGATTTATTAATATAGTATATTAATGGATATCCTATTATTGAATCAATCTTACATGCCTTGAATAAATCTCATATGGTCATGTTGTATTGTTTCCATAATATGGCATTGGAATCTATTTACTAATATTTTATTTAGTATTTTTGCATTATATTCATGAGTGACACTGGTCTCTAGTTTCTTAATATTGTCTTTGTCTGATTTAGCTATCTATGTTATACTTGCTTCATAAAAGGAGTTAGGATGTTTTCTTTCCTTTTCAATGCTCAGAAATAACTTGTAGCACATTGAGACAATCTCATATTTGAAGGTTTGATAGAATTCCCCTGTAAAACCATCTGAGCCTGGCATTTTTTTACATGAGGTAAATTTTTGAAACTTTCTCTATTCCTTCTGTGGATATCGGTCTGCTTAAGTTCTCTAAATCAAATGGGCTTATTTTTAGTAATCTGGATTTTTATAAAAAATCATCCATTTTATCTAGGATTTCAAATGTATTTGCACAGAGGTCTGAAAAGTAGTATCTTAGGTTATGTTTATATTTCTTCCCTCTTACTAGTTCTTGTTTTATATAATTTTACTTTCTCACTTGTTTTGTCTTTATTTAGTTACTGATTTTACTGTTTTGGTAATTTTCAAGACAAAAAAAAATCTCCATAATTTTGATTTATTAATTAGACCTACTGTTTCCTATTCTCTGCCTCATTAACTTCTATTTTTAACTTTACTTTCTTCCTTGTTCATTTTTTGTTTATTCTGGTTTTTTCTTCTATTTTTTTGTGAACTGAGTATTTCATTTATTTTCAATGTTTCACTTTTATTGATAAAAGTGTATAGCGCAGTGAATTATCCTCTGATCACTGTTTTGAATGCACTCCGTAGATTCTCCTAAGTAATATTTTCAATGTCATTACATTATTTTTTAATTTTGTAATGTCAATTTACATTTTCTCTTATTCCCAAAAGTTGTTTAATAGGTTTTCTTAATTTCAGGTTGAAGGGCCTTTTCTATTTTTTTTTTTTGGTTCTGTTAATAATGTCTACTTTCATTACATTGTGATTAGAGTATTGCTTGCAATATTTTTACTTTATGGAAGTTATTTTTATTTTATTTATGCTCTGGTATTGATCAATATTGTTCCTGTGCCATAGTTGATTGAGAAAAATGTGTATTTGCTATTACAAAGAAATTCAATATATCCACAAAATACACCCTATTGATTATGTTGTTCAGATTTTCTCGATTCTTGATTATATTTTGTCATCATTATCTGTTTTGTACTGGGAGTGCTTTATTAATCTGCCCCATTATCAACATCATCTCCTGTGGTTTTTGGTTCATAAAGATGGTTTCTTTCTTATTTGGTGCATAAGTATTTATAAGTGATATATCTTCATTATGAATTATGATTTTCAGCACTAATATGTATCCTTGTGTTGTAAGAAACACACTTTAGATATAAGTAAATGGATAGGTTAAAAGTAAAAGATAAAGAAAGATATATCATGCAAACATTAACTAAAAGGAAACTATATTGATTTTGGACAAAGTAGACTTCAGAATATCTTCAGAGAGAAAAAGGGATATTATAAGACAAAAGGTCAATTCTTCAAGAAGACATAACAATCTTAAATGTGTATGCACCCAATAATAAAGCTTCAGAATACATGATACAAAAATACAGATCAATTTTTAAGGAGAAATGGACAAATCCATACTTAAGCTGGGAGACTTCAGTATTCCTCTCTCAGTGATTGTTAAAACAAGTAGGCAGAAAATTAGAAAGTATATAGATGACCTGAACAATTTTCAACCAAATTTACCTCATTGATATTAATAGACTGCTCCATCCAGCAACAAAATATCCACCCTTTCCAAGTGCACATGGACTATGTATAATGATAGACAATATTCTGAGTCATAAAACAAAAACTTAACAAATTTAAAAGAATAGAAATAATAAAAGTATACTTTGGGGCTAAAACAGTATTAATATAGAAATTGATAACAAAAAGATATCTGGAAAATATCCAAATGTTTAAAAAAAGAAAAAAGACATTTTAAATAGAGACAGTCTTAGATAAAATTATTTAGAACTGATTAAAAATAAGAATACAGCATATCAAAATCAGATACAGTTAATGCAGTGCCCAGAGGGAAATTTATACCATTGAAAGTATAAATCAGAAAACAAGAAAGATATAAAATTAGTAACCTCAGATTTTAACTTAAATAACTAGACAAATAAGAGCAATGAAACCCAAAGTGAGGAGAAGGAAGTAAATAATAAAGATTAGAAGCAAGATCAATTAAATTGAAAAGAGAGACACAATAGAGAAAACTAATGAAACCAAAAGATGGTTCTTTGGAAAGACCAATAAAACTGATAAATTTCTAGTCATGTATCCATCCCTTTATTTTTAGCCTTGCCAAAATAAGGTTTTTTAGTTCTAGCTTTGTATATAGCTTACAGTTGGACCTTGTTTTGTGACCCAATTTAAGAGTTAATTAAGAATTAATGAGTTAAGCTTATTCATGTTTATTGATATGACTAATACGGTTTCTCTTAAATCTGCGATATTATTGTATCATTGTGTATATTTTGCTATAATTTTTATTTGTTTCTTTATAAGATGTAAATTATTTTCTCTTTTGATTATATTTTCCTTTTGTTATTTAGGAAGGTTTGTATTTTTGCACTTCATACCTGAGTTTCTTATTTAACCTTTTACTTTTTGGTTTACCTGTTATTTTCCTCCCAGGATCCTTTAGTACACACCTATTTTCTACATAACAGTTATCTTTCTTTATTTTTTTTCACTCCCTTCCTTATTCTAAATTTAGTTGCATTATTTCCACTTTATCACAATACATAATTTTCATATATTAATATGCCACCTTGATTCCTATTTTTGTCTTAGCTGTACATTTATGTATTTTAATATGCTCACTATAAGTCTTTTGACAGAAATCTCACAGTTATAACTTGATTGGATAAAACTTATCCCCTCGTGTATTCCTCAAAATGAGCTCATGAATACAGCATTTCTTGAGTTCTTGAATGCTGAAAACTGGTTTTCTATGGTCTTGAAACTTGAAAGATAGCCTGGTTGGATATATAATTCTTAGTTCATACTTTATTTAATTGAGGTTTTTCTTTTTAAATATTGTTCTATTGTTGCCCTGCTTTGTATGTTGATTTTAAAAAGTCTATGCTAGTCTAATTGTTTTGTAAGTTAATTGATCTTTTTTGCCTGGAAGCTTTGAGGATTCTTTTTTTTTCTTTTTAATTTTTGAAATCTAATTGTTTTACCGGGTCTTGTCTTAGAGTTGAAAATTCTCTGTTAATTTCCCTCGGTACTCATGGGTTAATGCAGGCGTTTTTCTATTTCTGGGAAGCTTTTTGCTTTATAATTTAAAATATTAGCTGTTTCAGTGTTTTTCTTTTTCTTCTCCAAGGACTCCAGTTATACAAATATTATTCCTTCCTTGCCTCTCTTCCACTTCTACTACATTTTCTTTGATCCTTTTTACTTATGTCTTTATGGACTTTTAATTCTCTTTGTTGTTTCCCTGTTTTTTTTCAATTCCCCTTATTAAATTTTCATTTCAATCTATTCTCTCTCCCTTGAGCCCCTTGTAATTTTTTCTTCTTTTATGAAATTATTTTGTCTTTTTCTTCCATTTATTTGCAGAGTTCACTCAGCTCTCTTTTTATTTTCCCTGAGTTTAGTCCATTTTTACTCTTAGTTTTTGGCTTTCTGATTCAAGATAGTTTTTTATAGCCTCAAGAGCTTGTTTAAATATATTTAACTCTGGTGCATTGACTTACGTTTTTATAAAACTTCATGGTTTTATAAGGAGTAGCAATTTCCTCAGTTCACATGCATGACATTTTGTTTTCTAAATTTCTTCCATAACTCTCCTAACTTCACTTGTCTTTCGTTCGCTTTTATGGATTGGGGGCATTTTACAAGACTCCCAATTTAACGTCACTTTCTTTTGTCAGTATAGCAATGTCCTGATATTTTGGTTGTCATGGTGGGAGTTGTAAGTGCTTAGATTTTGTGGTTCTCTTTTGTTGTGCAGGGCTCTAAATTTTCCCCCTTTTCCTTTGAATTCCTCCTAACTACCAAATTGCCAAATGGTTCTTTTCTCTTCCTTCTTGTCTTTTTTCTTCTCCAAAAAAGCTATGTATTTTGAAGCCTGTTGCTTTATATCACTCCTGTTCTTTTGCATCATGCCTGCCTGTTTAAATAGGGCTTGACCCTTTAAACCATGTGTGGTCTTTTAAATTATATATAATTTGAAGTTTTGTCCTTATAGTTCATGTTCTGATCTTCCTAGAAACTTTTTATTTTAGTATTAGTATCTTCAGATTTAGAGTGGTCTAAGCCTTTCTGGCAGTGGATTTAAAATAAACTTAGCACCTTTTGCAAACTTCCCTGTTTTGTCTTCCCTGAAGTTTGCTTGTTTGTTTTTGTTTTTGTTTTATTTGTTTGTTTTGTATGCCTTTTCTTGCCACAGAGCCTTACAGGGGGGCAGGCATCGGCCAGGACCATGAGAGATCATTCTGAGAACTGGTTAATTTCCTCTTTACACTCACAGATATTTTGAAGTTTGGGCATTCTCTATCCTCAAGCTATTCTAAGGGCATAGTTTTCACACTGATTCTCTTTTTTCTTCGTTCTTTTTTATTTTCATAGGCTATATTAGGAGGCAGGTAGTTACATTGCAACCATTGTTTTCAGCTACCTAATGTCTGTTTATATTTATTTTTTAAGAAGAGATTTAAGGATGCTTTTCCTTCCAACATGGAAGATATTAACTTTACTCCCTTTTATGGAAGATAACAAATAACAGAAATATTTCTATAATTCAATAGAGATTAAAATATAAAAATTTAAATTTGACATGAAAAGACTGTAAATTAGCAATGAACAATGTAAATTTAGATACAAAAATTATGTCTAATGGAAAAATTCTGTCATACTCCTTCAAATATACTTTATTAAAGTATTTTTGGCAATTCAAGAGATAGACGCCATGGATATTTACAAGAAAAGTGTTTTCCACCTTTTAAAAACTGTCATGTAAACTTATATTATATATTCATTGGTAATGCTTTTGCTGAAATTAACTAATACCTAAATAATATTATTTGAAATTATAAGGATATTTGCTGTTAACTTAAAAGAAGTATGAAGTAAGGCAATCTCATAGTTGAGGGCAGATAGCTTAACTATGTCCTCAAGAATTCAGGCTCTTTCCATCTCTCTGCTCTGCTATACTCAATGTTTTGTCCCTTTTTCTGTATGTGGCGGTGAGGTCTTATCATCTTATGGTCACATGAAAGCTGCTATAGCTTCAGAAATTATGTCTGCATTTTAGCAGGAAGAATGAAAAGGAGAAGACACATATATCCCATTATCAGAAAACCACAGCATTTTCCCAAGTCCGAAATGGATTTTGGCCAAACCTAATTACAAGTACCTAGCTTTCCAATATCCATAGGCAGCAGGCGAGAAGGGAGTTGGAAATAGCTATTGAATTTGCCAACCAACAATGTGCATCAATGGTTCCATAATAGTTGCCACTTGCTGTTCTAGGAAAGATATCCAAGAATACCTCCAGTCCAGTGGCTTCCTAAATAATAGCAAATATCACTGACACTTTAAGAATACTTACTGTAACCAAAATATGGAGTTTCAAAGGTTTTCTCATTCTAATCATTCTGTTGTATTTATGCCCATGTGGCTTAAAGAAGCGATATAAAGCCACACCTAGATGCATGAGTGTTTGTAAAAATGGCATGGGGTGTTCAGTGGACGTGTGGGGAGTTTGCATGCAAAGAAAAGCCTACATAACTGAGCTACTTGCTCACTGCTTGGAGACAGTGACATTGTCTGACCTAAGTGATTAAGAGACTAAGAATGTCACTATGACATTGTGTCACTGAAAAAAAATGAGTATAGAAAATGACTTGGTTACTTTTTGAGTGTCACCAATTGATAATGTCCAGAACACGCTCTGCATAATCCAGGCACTGAATCGTAAAGGCTTTTAACAGCTTACAGGCTTTCAGATGAGGGTGTTTGGATTGGGGAACAACAGTGCATCCAAATAGATTTAGAAGATCAAAAAAATAAAACCACTTTTCATAAATTTCTAACTGAAAAATTGGGTATGGAAACTGATTTGGACATAACCACTAACATGTAACACTTACGAATCCTCCCACTATTCATTATAATATGACCTATCTCCTTATTTATCTCTTTTGACTTCAGAGTAAACTATGCCAGCTGGCTTCCTAGTGGAATATAAACATTCTATAGTTATTAAACAACAACAAATCATATATTACACATGACATAAAGATAAACAACCTTCATTCTCTTAGGAGAATAGCAATACACTTTCTCAATAATGAGAATCCAGTGCAAGTTTCTGGCATTTTATGGTTTGAAAAACTCTTTCATTTGATCCTCACAAAAAACTTGGCAGATGAGAAACATGGGTTCAAAGAGGGGAAGTGACTGGTCCAAAGTCCTCTGGCTTCTTAATGAAAGCAGCAGGGCTTGGCTCCAGGTTTCCTAAGTCTTTCATCCATTGCTCTTTCCAACTTCTCAGATTTTTTTCTAGACCACCTTGTGGTTCAGGTTTCTGAAATGATGTATTTCTGGCTAGTTTACACCCCTGTTGTGCTAAATAAACTTGAGGCCTCAAATCCGTGGTTCACCTGGGACTATTATTTCAAAGGAATTAAGCTTACATCAAATGTCTTGGCCCTATGTTCCTGTCAGTAAAGAAGGCATTTTGTCATCGTTGTGCTGACTCCAATTTTTTTTCTGGTTGGACATAAACTAGGCAGTTACCTTGTAGCATGATCAAAAGCAAGAGCTAATTTACCAATAGCACAATCATAACACTATTTACTTATAAAAGAAAGATTAACAGATAATGCAAAAATATGTGATTATTTCAGACATTTAGCCATGTAAAGTTATATGAAACCAAGATAGAAAAAAACAGACTCCACTCTTATCTTCCTTAATAATACAAAGGCTATTGTACTTTACTGAGAATTTTTTTTAATGAACTACTAAAAAAGACTGAGGGTCAAGAAGTAAGAATGCATTTAAGCAAAGTTTACAACCAACATTAGTTTCCAAATTTCTCTAGGATGAACATGACCTTATCGTATTTTAGGTTTGTATAATTTTACAAAACACAATGCTTAGTCTCCAAGAATAATCCTTTTAATACTTAGCAAGTTGCTTGTACAATACATAGCATCTTCTTATCAGTATTTTTCTCAAATACACAGATTCACTTTTCAATTTAAAAAAGAGTCTGAGAAAGGGCATTTGAAGTTTTCACAGATAACTGAAGAATAGTTTGCAAGTTTCACCATGGTACAAACATAGTTTTCTTGGTTTACTATGACTAATTATTCAGAGGGATACAAACGTGCACCTGTGCCAAAAAGCCCTCTTACTCTGCCCTTTAGAATGCAACATTTCATTAATTTCACCCAAATCTCTGTATCTAACAACCATTTTTATTTGAAAGATAGAACAATGAGTAGCATAGGAAAAAAATAAAAAAATGAAGGTCAACTTTTTTATCCTCTGGTCTTTATCTTCACATTATTTTCACTGTTCCTGCAAGATTGGCTTCTTATTTTCACTGTTTCAGCATCAGCTGGGTAATTTCTGTAACAGCTCCATATGGAAGATATACATGCTTCTTGGCTTATGTCTGCTCATACGTGCATGATTCAACACCAAATGGAAATTTCAGACAACTCTCAATAATCCATAAAGGGGAAGGGAATTGTAATACAGTTAACTCAAGAAATCCAAAAAACTCAAAGTCATTTCTATTTGGCTTTGGAAGTGTACTCTGTCTTAGCTTAGAATATTTCGTCTTTTAATTGAGCCTACTTTCCTAATTTGTTGTATATTTTTGGCATAAGTCAGTATTCCCAACAAATGAGGATGTAAATGATTCCAGTCAATCGGGGAAGTTGGTCTGGGAGAAGATTGAATGGGGTTGTGAGAAGCTAAAAGAGATATTAAAAATTAATGCAAAAAATTCACAAAAAGGATATGGATACATGTGTATAATCAGAAATTGACTCTATTCTAGTATATTCAGAAGGTGAGAATTATGCCTGCTCAGTCTTGTGCCTTCATACCTGTGGGCAGTCTTATCATCTAGAGAAAACACAATATAACATTTGTCTGTGGATCTCAACCCTATGTTGCATTATTTTGCCTATGATCACCTATTCCTAAAAATGACATACCCTACTAAGAAGCAAAGTGAAACTAAAAGCATCAAGAAAAGCTATAATATTAGCATTAGGCAATGAAAGCATTCAAATGAGACACTGCTTAAAGGTAAGTCAGTAAAGATTTAAATAAGCTCAGCCAAAATTCCAAACATAGAAAGGAAATAAGATTCAATATTCTTTGCATAAGTAGAGGAGATTTTTATAAATAAAAGCACATCCTGTATAATGTGTGCTTCTACAAAGTGTTTAAATTCTGTGGCTTAGATAGTTTTGTAGAGCTTGATGAAAATAAGGTAAACTTGACTCCAATAATGGCTCTCTACCAGTGACCTTTTCACCACCAAGCAACTAAAACCCAGTGCAGTCATGCCCTCCAATGCTTGCACTGTACCTCCTTGGGTTCATTTTAGTGTAGCCTCTAGTTATCAGGATCGATGTTGGAATTGGATTTCCTGTTTCCAAATCAGTGTAATAGCTTGATATTTCTTCTGTCCAATCTTTGGTCTCTTTTAATTAATTATGAACTATCATTTTGTGCTTTAATGTGGAAAATTATCAGTAGAAGATAGATTTAAGAAGGCACAACATTAAAGGTATGACAGAAGCATGGCAAAATAGCCTATGAAAATATAAATCAATTACAGGAACTGTCCATTTGAATCAGAAGGCAGCACAGGGCTTAGGTACTGAAACAATTCCAGGCTTAAGGGTTTAAGGTATCTTTGTTCCAATGACACACCAATATTTGGATTAAATCTTCTTTCAAAAACAGTATCCAAGATGTTCTTGGAGATTTCTTGTCACTGAGTGTCTGATGCCTGACATATTTATTTCATACAGTAAGAAATAATACCATGTGAAAATAGCTTGAATGAGTGTTATATAGCTCCTTTTCTGGCAATGAAATCTCCCTCCTTGTTTTTTTCTGGGAAACTCGCCAGGTGAGCATTGAAAGGCTAGCAGGGCTGAGGTGATTGCCCTGGCTGTGAGGTTCATTCTGGTATGTGGAATGGACCTGCTCAAGTTCTGAGCGGAGGAGGAGGCCCAGCAGAAGATACATAGTGTGCTTTACATCATCTGATGTAACTTGGTCCTGATTTATTGAGATCTAGATTTGCACAATCCCTCCAAGCTCTTGAAAAGCAGAGTGCCAGAGTGGAAAGATCAGGCATGGTATTTGGACCCAGAGACCTGGTTGGGATTCTAGCTCTGTCACTTGCTAGCCTTGTAACCTTAGGCAAGTTACTTAACCTTCCTCAGCTTCACATTCCCCATATATAAAGTAAGGATAATACTAACTACTGCATAGTATAGTTGTGACTGTTATTAAAAGAACTAAACATGTATCTTAGGTATGAATCTCAGGCCTTAAATACAGGTATGTAAAATGTGTGACTTCTTTTTCTATAAATTGACTTAATTTCTTTTTTCTTGTCCCCATTTTACTAGGTGACAGATACATCATCTCATTCAGGTCGGGGGCCCTCTCCCACTTACCACTGGGGTTCCAGAGTCAACTGTATATGATCACCAGCAGGCACCATCCTGCCTTAGTCTGTTTTGTGCTTCTATAACAGGATGGCTGAGACTGAGTGATTCAGAAAGAACAGAAATTTATTCTCTCAAAATTCTGGAGGTTGGAAAGTCTAAGATCAAGGTGCTAGCATCTGGTCTCATGAGGGTCTTCTTGCTTCATCCTCACACAGCAGAAGGTGGAAGGGCAAGAAACAAAAAGGGGCTGAACTTGCCCTTTTATAATGGCATTAATCCCATCCATGAGTGTGGAAGCCCTTATGGCTTAATCACCTCTCGAAGGTCCTACGTCTTAATATTGTTACAATGGCAATTAAAGTTGAACATGAGTTTTGGAAGAGACAAACATTCAAACCATAGCACATCTACACAAGTTGCCGCTGTTTGTCAATCACTGTCCTCTGTGGGCTCTATCCCCATCCTGGCTCTTTCTCAGCCCCAGACTCCAGCTTCGTTCGGTGCATGGAAAACCATCCAGCTGCTCTTTCTTGCTGCTCTGAGGCTAAGGAAGACTGTGAGGCTGCCTTTGTTTCGTCAGCCTAGGGACACCCCCATCCATTTCTAATCTGTTCTGCCTGAGTCATGCAGGGCTTTGAGGGAGATCTCTCTGAAGCTCACTACTGCCTGATCTGCTACCTGCAAATCTGGGACCCTAGAACCTGCCTACAGTTCCTATAATCCTACCCTTCCTCTATCCTCAGTGTCGGAGCTACAGGGATCTGCTTCTCAGGAACATACACTCTTGCTTCTGCTCACTCTCTCTCCCAGCCTAACAACAACAGCTAACATTTATATAGCAGTTGCTATTACTACATGCCTGGCATTGTTCCAAGTGCTTAACAAAGTTAATCCTCAGAATAACCCAGTGAAGTTGCTACAACTGTAATTACTATTTTGCAGATGGAAAAACTGAGGCGCCAAGAGGTTAAGGGCCTTGCCCAAGGTCACATAGCCAGTATGTGGTGGAGTTAGGGTTTGCACTCATGCTGCCCAGCTGTGGTAATCATGCTCTGATGATGATACTACACTTCTCCTCAGAGAGTATATACAAAACGAATGGGCAAGGAAGTTGATTTGGGCCGGTACTATGTCTAGACCTCCGCATTTGAAATTCGGAAGCCATGAATTTGGTTCTCATTTCCTTTCCATTTCTGTGATATTATCCTTTCCCTGTGACAATGAAGAGGACAGGATAGGAGCTCAGTACTACATGTGTACCCTGTGGGAGTCAGGGAGGGGATAGCAGCTAATGCTTTACAATCAGTACTCTGCCACACTTTTTGAACACAGATAAGTTAGTTCCCATCCCCCTCTTCAAATGCTGTGTCATGGGGTTTACTCTCAGAATAAAAGCTTACTCTACACAAAACTAACTCAATTCTACACAGAATGTTTTAACATTAATATATGATTTTTTTAAATAACAAGATTCTGCTTTCTCTACATCTGTCTTTCAATTAAAGAAAACATTGAGCCCATGCCTCCATTGCCACCACTGAACATGTTATCAGAAAACTAGGAAATCCTAGTTAAAGGAAGGCAAGTTATAGCAAAGTCCTCTGTGTTGTCTTTTCAGCCTGTTGTATAGATCACCATAGGTACAAACACGAGGCCCTCACATAATAGGCCCTCAAAAATAGTGGTTGATTGATTGTGAGACACTCAAAAGGAGGGAAGATGTCAAATGGGAAAATTGCTCCTGTCATGTGCTTGATTGGACGGTCATGTGTGGCTGAGCATGTTTTCTCTGCTCTCTGTTGGTGGGCTCCACTGACACTGTGTGGCATTTGTGACCTCCAAGTGTTCAGGGTTCATGTCTTCCTCTTCAAAGGCTTGGGTTCTATAACCTTTTTTTCTTAGAAGAAACCCAGAAGGGCAATTAGGTTTTTAGAAAGTTTTTTGATTGAGATGGTTTGGTGCATACATTACACATAACAACTGAGTGGTTGGTAGGCTGGGAACCCATATTTTACAGCTCTCTAGCTTGGTTATTTTATTAGAATGCCATAGATGGCTGATTAGTGCATTCTCAGTCCCTGGATAAATTGATGATGGTAAAATATTGGCATCGTCAAGAGTCCAGCCATTTTCTCACAGCTTAGGAGAAGTGATGACTTTCAGAGCTTCAAAGAGGAACAGAATGCTACAACCAGCTAGAAATGCAGATATACACCTCTGCCAACTCCCCATTACAATTCTCTGACTCTCAAATGGAGATTAAATGCAGTGCCAAAATGTGTCATCTGGTGTTGCATTTTTGTAACGTGGACAAATGTCGAAAAATTCATGTGGAGGCTCAAAAATCTAACTATTTATGAATTAAAATTAAATGTAAGTTTTACTGTGGGTAGAAGCCTTAATTGCTAAGGCTGGATTCACTGCGCTGTTATAAAGACAGTAACACTTCCTTCCTACAATCACCAATTAAAAAGGAGAAAGGAGAAACTGCCCCCCGCCCCCCTCCCCAAGAAGCTACTGTGCATACCAGGCCCTGTGCTAGGTTATTTTTGCCTGTAATCTCCATGGGCATCATATATTAGAGCTGATAAAAGTGAATGGAATGATCTGGGGACTGCCTACACTGGAGGTAGTTGTTACAATTCAATCCATTTTACAAACCCATTCACAATTTTGGCAGTCACAAACAACATATTTTGTCTGCAAAATGTGTTTGAGCATCACCATGTTAGCCTGGATCAGTCTTCGTTCCTCTTTATCTACATAATTTTCCCCGTAAGACCTTTAGACCCTTAGCCAGGAAGCAGAGAAAACAGAAATCTGCCTATATTCAGATGCTCCAAATTGGACTTTTATCACTACACTGGGTGGTATGCCAGTAACCGTTATAAATTTCAAATTCCTGCTGATTGGCTATCTGATACTAATGATTTACATGTACATTATAATATGAAATTGTACCCTGTATGTATGTGTGTATAGTAATTTCAATGAAGGTTTTAATTTATTTCACTGTCAACTATTGCCTCTCCAGTGGATCAGCTGTATGATAACCCCACCCCTCTACGGGGAGATTTAATTCGATGTGGGAAGTAACCACTCTTGGAAAATTGTTTACAAAACATAGGCTTACAGTAACATGATATTATAGCTTGGAGCAGATATGCCCAGCATTTTTTCCCAAGAATTTAGTCCTGCAATTGACCATGTCAGGTATAAATGATCAATTCTTGAGAAAAACTTGGGAAAGAGAAACATTGCAAGCTCAAAAGCACCATATGTTTCATCATCAATAATATGTCAAGTATTGATTGCTAATCTTGATTTCATCTGATATGGACTCCCTATGTTCACAGCAACCAATTCTAACATTTTCTCAAGCTGCAAACTCTAACCACTCTCCTCAGTCAGCAACCTCACACCCTAATTTACTGATATGAGCTTCCTTAACTTTCTTCTTATTCATCCTAGAATTCCTCTCTATCTTACCCATTTTTTCCACCATATCTCTTTGTATAATCCTTCTTTTCTTCCAATTCTACTTCCTCATTGTTTACCTACTCCTTACCTCTCTTAGTAGAGTTTATGTTCTCAACATGCTACTCAATTTTCTCTCTTGTGCATCAACCTTGACTTTGCCTGAACCAATATGCTCTTCCTCATTGAACTATGACCTATGATAATGTTGACATTTCTTTCTAGATACTCTTTTTTCCCCTGGTTCAGGCAGTCTACTGAAATACATAGGTCCTCCTTTTATTTCTCTGAGGGCTCCTTGTTTTTCTTTACTGCTTCTTCTTCCAAGGCTTTGTACTTCTCCCTTTTTTTATCCTCTTTAGCAGCAGGGTTTCTAATCTTAGGAAGAAATGGACAAGCTTCAGAAGGTTCTGGGAAACCTCTATAAGTTTATGCCAATTTGTGTTTGTATGTGCATCTGTACATTTGTTTGGGTTAAAGGGTTCATACTTTAATTTGATTTCAAAGGGGTCTATGACCCTCCAGAAAATGTTTAGAACTCCTCCTCCAGACTTCCTTCTTGGGTAATTTCAACATTCTCCAGTGCTAATATGATTGTCTTCCAAATCACAATCTTCCACCTGACCTTCCTCCTAATCTTTAGTCCTTTAAGTCTAGCTGACTCTTGATGTTTCTTCCTGGTATACAGTAGTACTAAAGATTAGTAAATATACCATCTATAGAAGCCAAAAATAGCCAGAAACTCACTTTACCAGTCTTCCTTGCCAGGTACCCATATGGCAGCTCTGCACAAAATTTTAAGTGTCCCCTCTGGGCAGGTCCAGTGCTGTGGGTACATGGCTTAGTAACAGGATGATACTTTTATGGGGTTTTTAATTGTTGACTTTTCAGTGTGTAGCCCCGTCATGCCAAGCCTGCAGACAAGCTGATCTTGATGTATCTTAGTCTGACTATCAAGGCCCTCCATGATCTTATCCTAAACTTATGCTTTTAGTATTATAACCCATTAATGCCTTCCACAAAGATTCCACCATAGTCAAACTGGTCTGTTCATTGGCGCCTAGATAGATCATAGGCATTCCTTTCCCTGCACATTTGTTCACCATATTTTACCTACCTAGAATCTCTGCCTCCTCCAACATATTTGATTGAGTTCTCTACTCTTTCACATCCCAGTTCTAGCTCTGCTGCTTCTCAAAAACATTCTCTAACTATTAAAGTGCTCATTGACCTCACCTTCTTATAAAATCCTATAGCCTTTATTTTCTGAATCATACTGTTGACCATGAGCACTCCTCAGTCTTTGACTCCTAGTGGAGTGCTGTAGTACCTTGTTACTCAGAATGTGGTCCATGGACCAACACCATGGGCATAACTTGGGAGGCAAATGATGTTGCCCAGTTAAAAATGCAGAATATCATAAACCACTCTAGACATAGCAAAAAAGAACCTGTATTTTAAAAAAATCTTCAAGTGATTCTTATGAACTATAGAATTTGGGAGGCACTGCCCTATGCCATTCATTCGTAGTTGTTAAAATATCTTAGTTTCAGTCCCTGAATGTACCTTATCTTTTATGACTTTTTGATTTCTAATCATGCCTTCCTGTTCATTATTGCTTCTCAGAATTCTGTATATTCCATGAAGCTTTTCCTATATTTCCACACTAAAAGTAAGATATCTTTTCTCCGAATTACTTTGGTACTTTTATTACTCATTTTATACATACATCTTGTATTAAAGGACATTTTATTTGCAGAGGTATTAATTCCTCTTGTAAATGATAAGATCTTTGAGAATAGGGGCAGAATTTTGCTCATCTCTGTATCTTGACAGTTTCTGGAAGAGTTCCTAATACCCAGGAGTTAATAATAATAAATGCTTGTTGAATGAATGAATCAATGAATGGCTAATTTCATAATAAATCCATTTGGATTGTGGCATTTGCTTAAAAAAAATGTGATAGATAATTGACCATGGGTCATGCTGTTCATAATTGCAATGTTTTTATTTTTCAAGCCAAATATTAATTATCTAAGCTAGTCATGCTGTTTCTTAATGACTTTTAAACCTGTACCACCACAAGTACAAGACTGCATGAATTTTTAACAATCTCCAAGTAGTTCATAATTAAACACCAAGTGATTCAACTCACTGAGTTAATCAATGCCTTTGTTTATAGCTTGGATTTTAGCCCTGCAGATCTAAACAAGAAAAAAAAAGCAAACCAAATCACAGCAAACAAAGTCTCAGGATTAAAAAGTATAAAGCAGCATCTCACCACCAGTTTTGTGTCTGGATGACTAGTAATGAAAGGGAAAAAGTATCAGTAGCCACCCAGGTTAATCAATATACTGACTCATCTACTCAGCAAATTCTAGATGAATCAGAGATCTTTTCATTTCAAAGTTTATGATTAATATCTCTTGATCTCTGTGGACCTAATCACAGAAACTAAGCATTGGGGTAAAGCAAAATGATCCAAATCCAATCTTTGAGCAGTGCAAGAAAAAAAGAGACTTTCTGAATTAGAAGTCACCTTCTTTTAGAGGCTTATCAGTTTCAAACGTATTTCTCCAGTTACAAATGACCAAAACCAGCTATACAAGAGTTAGATCAGTTTGTAACCATTTTCTGCTTCTGTCACAAACCACACTACAGTTTCTTTTTGAGATCAAAATGATATTGCCTCATATTAGAAAGTGATTCTATTCATCATTGTGTTTTGAAAATCTTTTGTTTACTGACTATCATCATTTGGGAAGATGATTCATCTATAAGATAGAGATAAATCATCTTATTTCAAAGGATAAGATCTTTTGAGAAAAGAACTAGAATACCTGGTTACCCAAACGTGAAAATCTCCTAAATTATATCCCACGGGTATACTGCTCTAGGTATTTCATTGCAAATACACTCAAACCTCACTAATTAGGCTAGTAAAGAGAAAAGCCTATGTAGCAAAGCGTATCTTTCATAAGAACTGGGCTTCCTGAGCTATGGAGAAGCAGTAGAGTATAGTGGGTAAATACATGGAGTTTGAAATTGGGCTGATATGGATTCAAATCCCAACTTGCTTTCTTAATATTTGTGTAACACTGTGTAAATTCCTTGCTGTGAAGTGGGAATACTAACAATGCTTGCAGGATTAAGTGACAAAATGTGTAAAGCACTAATCAAAGTGCCTAGCACTTAGTGAGTTCTCTAACCGTGAGCTTTTATAATTGTTATAGTAGCTGTTTGGCAGCCTCTGCGTCTGCATTTTCCTCTTCCATGCTCACTTCCTGGTCAGCAGTCTGCCTCATCTACGCATTCTTCCATCATCCATGTCCCTTGTAGGCTCATTTTCCTGGTTATCATCTATCCCTTTGTCTAGGAGACTGCCCTTCTCTCCTCTTCATTGTTCACACTTTGCTTGGTCACACAGCTGATCTTGGTCTTGTTCCTTCAGATACTTTCACTGGCCTCCTTTCTTTGTAGCTCATGCTGATCTTGGCAGTAAGTGATCTTCAGTCTAACTCTAATCTCCCTCTTGACCTCCAACAAACTTCTCTAACCACATCTCTAACCAAAGCCCTTGACATCGGGAAGATGAAGAAACATGTGTGAACAGAAGCACAGAGGTCTAGCACAAGGCTTCCCAAAGTGTATTCTGCAGAATATTAACCCTTCAAGTTCTTATAGAAGAAAACATGGGATTTTCCAGTCAAATACTTCTAGAAAATTTTACATACTGTTTGACTGCTGGGGGTTCAAAGTGCATCTTAATATTTAGTGGCTTAGACAAACTGAGTAGTACAGAAAAATTTAACTCTGTTAGCTGGAAGACATTTTGGGAAACACTAGTGCAGCTCATGCTTCATGTCCATTGTAGTCACTTAGCAGCTACTATTGTGAACATTGCCAGTCCTTTTGGCAAAGAAAAAGAGCGCTCTGGGGGGTGTGACATTGATAATTAAATGCTCAGCCCAGAAGTAGTACATGCAATTTCCACTAACCATTCATTGGTGAGTACCAGTCATCTGGCTGCACACAACCATAAAGGAGCCAGGAAATGCCATGTTAGCATCTGCATAGCAGGGAGGAGAAGTAGAAACATTTGGTGAACAGTATTAATGACAACCACACTGAATCTCAATATTTAAGTAGCTTCATGTGAAGATTAAATTCAATAAAAAATAAAGTCTTTGTAAGGTGAAAAGTGTTGTACATATGTAAAAGATCACTACCAAATTAGCTCATGGGGCTTCTGCTTTGTGAGATCAGGATCAAAACATCAGCCACAAATAAACTATGTGGAAGCATGGGTACCTGGGATGATGATAAACATAATAAGATTAAGAAGGATGGAGACCTAATAAGACAAAGTTATGGATAATGCCCCCCCAAAATGGCAGTGATAAGAATTATCTAAAAATGTCATGAAGAAGAAATTTTATAGACAAATGTAAGCTTCTATCCACTGTGTCGAAAAGATCACATATTGAAAATGAATATAACTGAGTTAATGATGTTTTGCCATAATTTCTTGTTGAATTAAACCACAAAGGAAATCTTGTTTTTATTCAGAAATATGATCTTCATAGGCAGTTTCTCCTCAGGCAGACTCTAGATGCTGTTTCCATTTACAAAAAACAAAACAAAAAAGCTAGCTGTCATCTATTCTTTTTTCCTACATAGAAATTATACAACAAAATCTTTTCAAGAGAGAATAAATTTGTGTTACCTAATTCTTAACACTTTACAAAAGATTTCAATAGTCTGAATTCAGGAAATGCTTTGGTCCAATTCCATTTGTCGTCATTCAGTCCTCCCCTAACAAGCATGATCTACGTCTACTTGAAAATAGCATGTATTTAAGTTGTAATTCTTACTAAAAATACTGATTATGTTGTATTATAGATGCATGATAAGCAAGCAGCGTAGATTTTCTCTAGAAATTTGGAAAATACTGCTTATGACCATGTTCTTTGCATTAACGTGTCCACATCTAGCTTTTTGTTTGTTTGTTTAATGATGCCTTAAATGTTCTAACTGAAAAGAATACTCTTGATATTCTTGAGCCATTAGGGGGCTATCAAGTGCCTGCATCGACAGTATCACAGAGTTTGAATCTGGACAGTCCCTTAGCCATGCTCATTAATAATCATATTCCACAGCCTCATACAATTGCAAGGACAGTAGGGGGATAACCATGTGGGGGAGAAGCAAAGGTGGAAAGGAGATGAATAAAGTACAGTTAAGCCCTCCCTCAAGGTTGTTGATAGGTTCCTGGAAAGAGTGATTTTAAGCAAAATGACTTACAATAGGGCCTCAAATAATGCCGTATCCATCGTATTCTTCAACATCATTTCCTTAAAACACTGATGAGGAAAAAATTGATTTTGTTATATGTCATTTCCTTTAAAGTCATAGTTTCCAAGTACCTATCAACGACTTTAAGCGAGGACTTACTGTAATGTCAGTGGCAGTACAAACCTTCCCCACTTCAAAATGTGAAAAGTGACAATGAAGCACTAAAAGTGAAACTCAAACGAGAGTTCATAGGGTAATTCACAGATAGCTGTTTCTGTCAAATTAACAAACTCTATAGTAACACAAGCTGTATGGTGTTTTTGTTTTTGTTTTTTGAGAGATAGAGTCTCACTCTGTCACCCAGGCTAGAGTGCAGTGGTGTCATCCTAGCTCACAGCAACCTCAGACTTCTGGGCTCAAGGGATCCTCCTGCCTCAGCCTTCTGAGTAGCCGGGACTACAGGTGTGTGCCACCACACCCAGCTAATTTTTTCTATTTCTTATAGAGACAGGGTCCCACTCTTGCTCAGGCTGGTCTCGAACACCTGAGCTCAAGCTATCCTCCCGCCTTGGCCTCCCAGAGTGCTAGGGTTACAGGCATGAGCCAGTGCACCCACCAACAAGTTGTCTAGTGAAAAGGTTAAGGGTACCATGGAAAGGTTAGGGGACCAAGTTGGCTACTAGAGAGGCTAAAGATATCATGGAGGTTAATGGCCACAAATTTAGCTCCTTAAAAGTTGAAATGCAATTATGTCCTAGTGCAAAGCTCAAGAATATCTATAGGACAACAAAAATATGTAGTACCTTACAAAGTAAAGAAAAAAAATCACAAAGTTTGACATATCATCAAAAATTGTCAAGCATGCAAAGAAGGAGTAAAATGCTACCTATAATAAGGCGAAAATCCAATCAATTGAAACTGATCCAGAATTAACACAGATCATAGAATTAGCAGATAAGGACATTAAAACTGTATTTCATATGTTCAAGAAGCTGGAGGAAAAACTGAACATCATTAATGCAGAAGATACAAAGAAGTTTCAAACCAAACTTCTAGAGATGGAAATTATGATGTCTAAAATGAAATATATCCTGGACTGGAATTAACAGCAGATTAGACATTGCTTGAGAGAAGATTAATAAATTTGTTGGACATAGAAATAGGAACTATTCAAAATTAAACATAGAGACAAGAAGGAATAAAAAAATGAAAGAAAAGAAACAGAGTGTCAGTGAACAGTGGGACAACTTCAAGTTCCTAATATATGTGTAATTGGAGTCTCCAAAGGAGAAGAGGGGACAGAAAAATATTTCCTGAATTAATAGATGAATAATTTAAAATTTCAATGAAAATTAAAAACACACAGATCAAAGAAAGGGGATGTTTAGTCATGCAGGTGAGAGTTAATTGTAGTTTAAATTGGGGTAGTTAGCAGTGAAGGTGGTTAGAATTGGTCAGATTCGGGACATGTTTTGACAGTAAAGCCCATAGGATTCCCTGATGGCTTGCATTTGTCATGTGAAAGGATTCAAGGATGACTCCAAGGTTTTTGGTCAGAGGAACTGGAAGGCAGAAATGTGGTAAGTGACTTTCACTTGAAAGGGACTCAGTCAGAATAGGAACCATCAGCTCAGACCTGAGCCAACAATTTCTCAACTTTCTCATTTAGAAATCTGTTGCCATGCTAGTTTTTACTGACAGCCTTTGATATTCAGAGCAACAGTAAATAGGTAGGTAAGATTAAAATTACTCAGGCTGTCCTTCCAGGGATATGCCAAGCTCAAAGTTCCAAAATGGTTCTTAAATGGTAATCTCTAGGACCTCTTCGTTTAACCTGGCTCCCAGCCCCCTTTCAGACAGCATGGATTCTCATCAAAGATACAGTTATCTAAGTGTCCAAATGTTGTGGTTTGCCCTTTCATAATAATAACTCTTTTCTTAGAAACAGAGAGAACAACAGAATGCTGTGTGCATTTCAGCTGCCAGCGGCTTACCAGAATGGTAGTGTCCAGGGTTTCTTTTGCTTCTCCCCATTGTCTGTGACAGAATGGTTTCCCAGCATCATTTACAACCGTGGAACACTCTATGCTTTCAGGTCTTGCCTGGATGTGTCCAGGAACTCATGTGTCACCTGCCAGACGTGCAAAAACAGAGGAATGACAGGGGCAATTTCTTTCTTAGATGAATTGACTTCATAAATAAGAGTTGGGTATGATAGAGGGCAGAAAAATAAGCATCAGGATATTTTATCAGCAATATATTTATAAATGGACAACATGATGGCCATATTTCTTATTAAAAGAAAGTAAGAAAAATAAACACTGCAATTTTTTCACTACTTAAATAAAAAGCAATTTTTAGCAGAAAAAGACATAATTGTGCTATTTTAAATCTTCCTACTGTGTTGGATTTAGGGCCTGTGCTTTGGGAAGTCTTTCTGGAACTTCAATATTAACCCCTCAAAAGGGTGAGGTCCCAGACAGTCCCTTAGTGCATTACATTTTACTCTACACCAAATTCAGGTTGGTCTATGGTGAGATGTTAGCACAGCTTATTTTCAGAAACACAAATATAAGATTCTTCCTGATTCTGAAATTAATTGGAGAATAGCGCTGTAAAGTCAGGAGCTATGAGTGTCTGGGTTCTGTAAACCGCTGGAATTCTCTTTCATTTGTTAATGACATCATCATTAATAATTAAGTTCATCCTCCCCCCTCAGATTAAAAGCTAAGGATATAAGGAAGTCATTGACAAGTTTATCCCAGAGTAGGGAAATCTAGCTTTCAGCTTATATTCACCAGCAGTGGCCAATGAGTGAGGGGTGGAGTCTCCAGGTGAGAAAGAGTTTGACACATTCTAGCACATGTATTGCACTCTGGCTGGATTGCATGTGGGCTGCTGGACAGCAGCTCAGGCAGAAGATATACACCAGATCTGGATCACAAAGGACATCATAGCCCACGTAGGAAGTCTGGACTTTTCCCAAGAGCAAAGAGAGCAGCTGACAGGTTTTAAATGGGAGAGTTGCATGGTGTTTTTTTGTTTGTTTTATTTTGTTTTGTTTTGCTGTGGTATAAGGGATGGCTTGAAGGTGGCATGGCTGGAGTCAGGAAGGCCAGGTTGTGACTATATAGGGGAACGATTATGGAAGCCTAAACCAGGGCAGTGAGAGCGAGGATATGCTTATTCATCTAACAGATATTATTGCTTGTCCATCATACTCTAGGCACTGGTATTGATCCTGCTTAACACTGGTGTGCAAGAGAGAAAATGTCACTATCATTCTGCAGGGAAGGGCGAGGAGAGAAGATCATTATGCCTCTTGCTATACCATACCTTGGGCTTCAGTCCTGTGAGCAATACAACCTCTCCCACTGGAACATGAGCAATTCTAAAGTAAAAGAAATGTCTTATTTATTTTGACAGCCCCTGATACTAACCAGAATACTTGCATGAACTTAGTATGTGCTCAATAAGCATTAGCTGAGAGATTGTGCTATTATGAGAATTAATGAAATCATCTCCATAACAAGCCAGAAAATAAGTTCATTGTAAAAAGGCACTATGCAAACCCAAGTCATTTTTGGATTTTTCCCTCATTCAAACTTTACAAGAGTTTAACAATTCATATAGAAAAAGAGCAATTTTAAACCTCCATAAATCTTTCTCTAAGTGCTCACAGCAGCATGTTCCTCTCTCTCTCTTATTCCTTGTCACCATTGCAATTTTATATTCATTTCCATTTATTTGAATAACAATTCTTCTCCCCTCAAAGATGTTGAGCTTTTTTTCAGAGCAGGGATAATATCTGGTTTTGCTCAACATTACATTCCCAGCAGCTAGCACAAAGTCTAGCACACAGTAGATACTCAAATATTTACAAATGAATGAATAAATGAACAGATGGATGAAGTATTATGGGAAAGACCAATAAATCCCAACTGAAGAAGATGTGCAGAAACTTCCTGGATGTTTGAGCTGAGCCGTGAAGAGGAAGAGGTTCTTCCAAAGTGGGCTGGATGGTCCCACTTAGGGGAAATTATTAGAATAAAGACAAGCACAGGCAAAGGCCTCCAAGGGCAAAAAGTACACCAGAGGTTCAGAGAACAGAGAGTGGTTTCCTGTGTTTGGCACACAAGATGTGTGCAGGCTGGTGGCAGACAATGAAACTGGAGAAGTGGAGACGAAGCTTTGGAGGGACATGAAAGAAACATTAGCAACTTCCATTTAGGATCAGCATAATTGGGAGGCTATTGATGGTGGCTCTGCAAGTGGGTCCCAGGTCCAGCAGCATCAGCATCACCTGGAAACTGGTTAGAAATGCAGATTCTTAAGTTCCCTCCACGCCTATAGAATCAGCAATTCTGGGGGTGAGTCTCAGCACTCTGTGTTTTAACAAGCTCTCTAGGGGAGTCTAATACACACTAAAGTGTGAAAACTACTGTCCTGTAAGTTAAGAATTGCTATCTATATTTTACAGTTATAGAAACTAAACTCAGAGAAGGGCAGTAACTTGCTAAAGGTCATATAACTGGTTGATTGTAAAGCCTTTGACCATCTTCTGACATCTGACATCATGTTGCTCCTGGCAGAAGATAATTTTCTGAAGACATTGGTGAGTCATACAACACTTCTAATGAAGGGAATAACTTGATCCCATTTGCATTTTTATAAATATCATTCTGGCAGCATAATGGGAGGACTGGAGGAGAGCTCTGAGGCAAGGAAATCAGTCTGGAGGCTGTTAGCCAGGCAAAAGTTGATAATAGCCAAGTGATCACCATTTCATATCTGAGAAAACTGAGGCATAACTTACTTTTGTTGCCCCTTTTACTCTTAAATTGTTGAAGGATAGTATCTCTTGGAACAACTCAGGAAAGGTCATTCTGACTTATGTGTCATATATCTCCAGAGTTAAAACTTATAAAAGCTTTGGTGGGGTGGGGATGAATTGTTCCTGACAATGAGAAGAGAGAAACTTCTGACCTCAAGCAGGGAAGAAATATGTGAATGCACCTTCACCTTGCATCTAGTTTTAGGGCATGGTGGACACGAAGCCTACCCAGTGAACCCATGCATTCACCTCGCCAAACTCTAAATCCTGGTGCTCCTTAGTCTGGAACTTGCTTTTCTTTTCTTTCTTTCTTTTCCCTTCCTCCCTTATGTTTTTATTTTCTTTCCTTTTTTTTGTAGACAGTATCTGACTCTGTCACCCAGGCTGGAGTGTAGTGGCATGATCGCAGCTTACTGCAACCTCCAACTCCTAGGCTAAAGTGATCCTCCCACGTCAGCCTCCCAAGTAGCACACCACCATGCCTGTCTAATTTAAACCTGCTTTTCTTATCTTCTCTCTGCTTTTGATTTGGACCTTGGGAGCATTGGATTTCATTAGTTCTCCAATCATGGCCCATTATAATTGGCTTGCACAAGGCGCTTCTCTTGTTTTATTTATGTATTTATTCCCTTTCATCACCATCTCCAAAGCCCATTTCCCTTTCGCCTCATGGATAACTATTCTAACGTATTTAGCATGTATGTTTTTGTTGTATGCATTCTTATAAAATGCAGAGAGTCATTTTGTATGCATATTTTTCCAGCTTTATTGAGGTATAACTGGCAAATAAAAATTATATATATTTACCGTGTATAACATGGTATTTGGAATATGTATACATTGTGAAATGATTACCATAATCAAGTTGATTAACATATCCATCATTTCACATAGTTACCTGTATATATATATATTTTAACTTATATAAATGACATTGCATCCTATGTGGCATGCTGCTTCATACATTTTACTGAACACTAGTTAGATCTATCTGGTCCATTAGTTACCATTGTGTAGTACTAATACCACATTGTGCCTATCCACTCCTTCAGTGGTAGATACACAGATCATTTCCAATTCACCACCACCTTGTGATTGTCAATATTTTCATGAACATCCTTGCTCATGTCCTGCATTTGACCCAAATGAATATTCCTTTGAGCTGCAAGCCCAGCAACTGAATTCCTAGGTAATGGAGTATGTGTTTAACTTGACCGAGCACTACCAGATTGCCCTGCAGTATGGCTACTCCAGTCTCTGCTCCCAACAATAGTACATGAGGGCTCCTTGACCCACATCCCCATCAACACTTGACATTTTCCACTTTTCTGAATCTACCTGTACATTGGGTGATTTCATTGTTATTTTATTTTATGTTTCATAGATAACTAGCGGACGGGAGTATCTCTTCAAATATTTGTTAGCTTTTTGGTTTCTGTCTCTCTCTTTTCTACCCACAGCCTACGTCTATGCTGATGACTACCAATGTTATATTTCCAGCCCTGGACCTTCCCTAAATTTTACGCTCACATATCAAAATCTACTCTTGAATTTCTCATAGAACATGCCAATTATAACATATCTGAGAGCTTTTAGCTCCCCAGCCCATATATCCCCCAAATGTTATGCCTTGTCTTTCTCATACCAATAAATAGCACCATAATCCACTCAGTTGCCCAAGCGAGAAATCTAGGCATTATCTTTGGTTACTGTTGGTCTTTCATCCCACCTTATCAAATCCATCAGCAAGTATAGATAGCTCTACTTCCAAAATATATCCTGAATCCTTCTTCATCTTTGCTCTACTCCCTGCCTAGAATATACCATACCATTGCTTGCATTGAGTTTATGCATTTTACAACACATATTTCATCTGTTAATTTATCTATTTATTTCTTGTAAACCCCCACCATTAGATTGTCAGTTCCAAAAGGGCAAAAACCATGTCTGTCTTGGTTACCATCATGTCCCCAGGTCCCAGCATAGTACCTGGTATTCATTACATATTTGATGAATAAATGATTCCTTTAATTTTGACTGGTTTTCTAGGAACCTGAACAGCCAGACACTAATAAGGAGCTGGAGGGTCCACTGAGAACTTGGCCTAGAATGTGAAGATACAGACCAGGTGTAAGAATTACTCAATTAAGAATCTTAACATTGGCGTGGATGCGGAGAGGTAGGAACACTCGTACACTGCTGGTGGGACTGCAAATTAGTGCAACCTCTGTGGACAGCAATATGGAGATACCTCAATGAGATACAAGTAGAACTACCATTTGACCCAGCAATTCCGTTACTGGGCATCTACCCAAAAGACCACCAGCTGTCTTTGTGCCCAGCCTCTGGCTGCCTGATGCTCCTGCAGAGCACCCGCCGCACCCCAGCCCCACCCACTGCCAGGCCATTGTCTCTTTGGAGCCCTGGAACAGCGCCTGGTGCAGAACCTGTATAAGCAAATGTTGAAGGAAAAAACTAAAATACAAACAAATAAACGTCCTTAGTTTTCTAAGCATCGATCTCTAATTCTTTTCAAACTCTTCAATATAAATGCAAAACACCTCTTAATAAGGTCAAACACATTAGGCAATTGATCAAATTCATTTTTCCCTCTCAGGAGGGAATGAAAATAAATACAAATGTAAAATCTCAAGTTTTTCCGGTGGTCCCTCTTCTTTTTCACTATTTCCACTTCAATAGATGCTATTATTTGATGGAGAAGACGCAGGCGTAAGTGAGCGATGGCAGATACAAACAATGTTCCAAAAGGTTTTCTTTCGGTTTGTATAATTCTTTCAGAGAGGATTCGCGGCATTTGAGTATCTTACCCTACAAAAATAACATCTTACATTTTACCTACACTTTTCAATCATTCTGTGTCCCATATTAGGAATAAAATGATTCCAAGAAATAATAGGAAGCATATTATCTTCTGTTTTATATCACATTACAGTTTCTGGGTTTTTGTTTTGTTTTGCATATTACTTTTAGAATACATTTTATATCTTTTAGAGGGTGTTGAAAGCTACACAACCATAGCAATTTATCCACACTATTTGGGCCTCAATTTTATCTATAAAATGAAAGGTTTAGATTATTGTGGTGTAAATTTGACTTAATATAAAGAAATTATTGAGTCCATATAGCTCAATTTTTACCACTCTGTGAGTTAACACAACAGGATTTGATAGCATCAATTTAAACAATAACATATCTATGCTTTCATATTAAAGGTTACAAGGCTATGTGAAAAGGGCTGTATTTAGAAACCAGGTCTTATAATTAAGTAATTCTATTTAAAAATAAAAATAGACAAACAAATAAGCAACAACTACAAACTTGGGAAAGGTAATGTTTTAACAGTTCTGTCTTTGAATTATTTCCTTCTAATACACAGACCACTATGTTCAAACATAGGAAATATTGTATAACATTATGAAAAGATCACTTAGAATTAGATCAATATATAAAAATCCTGAGAGATCAACCACCGGACTGTTGTATTGCTAGTTGGCTAAAAGCCTAAAAGCAAACAGGGCTTATAGGATAAAAGGAAGTCAGCAGTCAGTACGCACAACTGACAGAATAGTCAATATTTATCTACAACAGAAGTCACGCCTCCAGATGCCAAAATCACCACCAGGAATTATACAGTTGTGCATAATGGTATCTGAGTGAGAAAATGACCTTTTAGATCTTCTAGGAATTTCTCCTTTTAAACCCACACATGATATTATGTAAAATGTATATCAAACCTGGGCAGTTAGCTCTTCCTGCAGGCTGGAAGTATGGGTATGTGTTACAACGTTGTCAGAGCTAGTTGTAATTTGTAAATGTGTACCAAACAACACGATAATTGTACCCGGTATAATAATAGTGCATAGGTTTGACTCCGTATGCTCAGATAGCAATGGATTTGTTCTCATTTATCACTATCAGCCTCCCAGGCTGATATAACATGGTCTAAGTAAATTTCTGAGTTTGGAATTGCTCACCTGGAATGAGAGTTTGTCTACAGACCTCTCTAGAAATCATGCTAATAGGCTCTGGCCCAATTATAGGACCTGTCCTATTCAAGCTTTTTGCTGGCAGGGCACATAAAGAAACTTGGCTAACAAAGAGAAATGGAATGTGTTGGAAGTACATGGTGTACCTCAAATAAATAAGAAAATGCCAAAGGCAGCCTCAGAAAGGAAGGGAACCAGGACAGCTCTGAAGATTACTGGTTCAGGGACTTAGAAACATCACTTTCTTCAGTGTGCTGCAATTCACTTTAATTTTCAGAAATTAAGTCACTTCTTTCAAGATTCAAGTCATGTGCCCATGTATAGTTTGAAGGACACAAGGCACCTGGTTCATAGTCCTGCCAAGATTAGAAGGTTAAAGGTAAGAGCGCTAATTACCCTGAGGAAAATCAAGCCACTGTCATTCATCAGGCAGAATATTCACCACACAGAATACTGGAGAGAGAACGTGTCTTACCCATAAATTGAATATACGGTGGTATTAGTGTCCTACAGGAAACTTTTGCTAGGATTTCTAATATCATGTTGGATACATTTGAATAATATCCTAACACAAAACTCTCTCTTTATATAGCAATAACAAATACTTCCCAGCAACATAACTGTAAAGGCTGTCCTCAACACAGTGAATAACTAATAAAATACTGTTTCCTCCAAATTAAAATTCAGCATGATGAGACTTATTTACAAATTGTCCAAGGGGTTAAGTTGTCTTGACACTAAAGTATGTGTGATGAAGTAATCATTATATCAATATTACATTCACACAACATGAACTTCAAGAAGAAAGTTCATAGTAAGTGCCAAATGTTGTTATGTTTGACAGAAACAAAGAGTAAAATAGTATGTGGCCATTCAAATATCGTACAATATAACATGATAATTGTAGGTCCACAATTGTTGGCATGGAAAAATTGCCATAATATTTTTTTAAGGTAGACTGTCAGCTTAGAAAAATGTATTTGTAAGTATGCGTGAGGGATATAGTCTTATTTTCTGTGAAAATGGATTTTTTGGTGAGAAAAACATATAAATACTGGGACAGATTTTTCATGGGTAAATCAGAGTTATATATTTAAAAGACTGAAGTCACCCAATCAGATTACAAAAAGGACAAAGAATGTGTCTGTATAGACATAAATGTGTGTATCTATTTATTAAGTCCCTGTTAGGTGTACAACACTCCTGTAGGTCCTGAGTTTCTATTTAATTTGAACTTCTGTGCTGGTGTTACAGGACGCCTAGGGCTCCAGCTACATGACCCTATAAAAGCTGGGCTTACAGAGAAAGAGAGACCATATCCAATGGGTATACATACTTACAATAAACTTCTGGGTATATGTCACCTTTCAGGGTAATTCAATAGGATTTCTTTGTCTCTGTGGGAAGTTCTATTTTATACCCCGTTACCATTTCACAGACAATAATCCTGTTGAGATCAATGTACTACCAGCACAGGAAATTACAGATAGGAACTCTGGATTACAAGTTCACCATATGACAAAAATGAATTTGCTTTCATTTTTTTAGTCTATTTCTAGACATTACCTCTAATTGTTGCTGAAACGGCTATGAAAGTTGTAATGGTAATGTGGTAAAACTCAAATTTATATATAGTTTATGTGTTTTGCTTTTATTAACTCTGGATATCTGGTGGCGAACACCATGCAATTCCCACTTTCAAGGTGTTTGATAACGCAAATAAGCAAACACACTGTTACACTTGTTAAATTTTTCTAAAAACAAATTTTGAGAGGAAAACAAATACAAATTTTGTCCAGAGGAACACAGTGAAGGCTTTAACATCTAAGAATCGAGAAGTCACGTGTAGCTGGGTGGGGCGGAGAGTGGGTGGCATCGGGAGTCTTCCAGAGAGAGAGGCTGAACGTCTGATACCTCATTCTCTCTTTTGTCTCTCTTGATGCCCAGGGTTCTATTCGCCTTCTATATTCTAAATGATTTTCCTACAACTTAACTCAGCATCTCTCATTTGTGTTCGCACCCTAAGGTTTTTTTTTTGTCACCAATAGCTGTATTACCTCCAAAATCACAATTTGAAGCATTTGATTCTTTGAATGCTTCCTCCATATTTTTGTTAACTAATCCTTCTACTCCAGTGAAATCTGTACTCCATTGGCCCTTGTATTCATTTTCTGTTTCTGCATAACCAGCTATCACAAACTTAGTGGCTTAAAACAACAGCTATTTATGAGCTCCTAGGTCTGTAGATCAGAACTTCAAGCAGGCTCACCTGGGTTCTCTGTCTAGGGTCTCCCAAGGCTGAAATCAATTGGTTAGAATGGGCTCTTCTCACGGGACTCAGGGAAGAATCCATTTCCATGCTCACTGAGATTACTGGAAGAACTCAGTCCCTCAAGGCTGTAGGACTGAGATCTCCCTTTGATTGCTGGCTGCCAGCTAGGGGCCAATATCTGCTTCCAGAGGCTGCCCACATTTCTCACAACACGCTTATTCAAACCAACTATGTTCATCAAATCCTTCTCATGCTTGGAATTTCTCAAACTTCCACTTCAACCACCAGAGAAAAACTCTGCTTTTAAAGCATTCGTGTGAGTAGCTTAAGCTCACCTGGATAATCTATCTTAAACTCAATTACTTAATAACCTTAATTATCTCTTCAAAATCCTTTTGCCATGTAATGTAAGAATATCACTAGAGTAACCCAAGGGGACCATCCTAGAATTCTGCACACTGCAGCTCTACAGATTTTTCCATGCCCACGTTCCATATTTGAATCCTCGTTCCCTCCCCTCCCACCTTAGGCTTATCATTGTCAAAATCTTCAATACGATCATGTCCTTGCAAGCACCTTCCATTCTGTCACCTCTTTCTGTGTGCATGCCAGCCTGGCAACACTCTAATTCAATCGACTCCATGCCTCAGCCTACTTTACCCCTATACGAGAACAACTGCATGTGAACAGATTTTTAAAAATGCACCCATAATGAATGGACTCATCTTTATCTCTGAATCACAAATATCAACGAAGCACTCAGCACTGCCCAGCAACTTCACTGCATTTCTTTAACGAATTTGCTCTTCCTCTCTTTGAGGAGATGATTTCAAAACTTTCTCCCTAAGCCTTTAATATCCTTTCCCTTCCCCTTGCTCATTTAAGAAATTTCCTTTTTACACCATGAAGAAGAAAAGCAATCAGATGAAAGCACTGCAGCCACCCACCGTAAATCTACTGATCTCTATACTCTTTGCCACGACCTCTTGGCTGCTCAAGGATTTCGCTCCAGTGATTGCTCCTTTCATCACCTGCATCATCAGTTGCTCCCTCACATCTGCCTCCAGACATCATCTCATCTTAAGTCCAACACAGGCCTTCTATTCCCACCAGCTGCTGCCCCAAGCCTCTGCTCCCCTTCCACAATCTCCTCACTGAGGTGATGCATGCTCTTCCTCCCTGTTCTCCCCTGAGCGCTCTCCAGTCAGCCTTCCATCGCTCCACCTGACCTGCTTCCCCTCTGTGTTTCCCTGACCTCCACTTCACCAGGTCCAACAGTCCATCATTGGTCTCCGTCTTGCTCTAACTCCATGTTGCTGCAGGAAAAATAGTTTTCCCCTCTTTTATCTTGCTTCCTGCTCCTTTGCAATCTCCTTGGGAGCCTTGTACCCATCTAACTGTTCTTATTGTCTGATGGGCTCACTCCTGAGCCCTCTCTTTGATATTGTCAAATATCTCTTTTGGGGAGAGTCTCATCTCTTCCCTTCTATACACTGATGAAATCAAGTATATGTATCTGGAGCCTCAGTTTCCTAAAGATCAAATATAAGAAATCGGTGCATATGGATGGACATAGATGAGTCACGGACAGATGCAGATGTAGCTACACTACGTCTCCACCTGGATATCTCATAAGCCTCTCATACAGAGCACTGCCAAGAGAGCTGCGTCTTCCACACTATCCCTGCCCCCTCCACAGCCTGCTTCTTTCTGAGTCTTCCTTGTCTCTGTCGATATCGGTAAGTTGCCCAAGACACACACCTACAATTGCTTTAGGGATTCTCCTTTTTCCCTCAGCATCTTTCTCCCGGCTTCACTCTTCACTCACACACAGCCAATGAGTTGGCACATCTTGTTGGCCCTACTGCCAAAATGTGTCCCTATCCCAGCTGTAGTGACCCCAACCCTTTCTGACCTCCTCAGCGTTGTCCTTCCAAAGTCACTGCATACGTTCACCTGGGCCATTGCAAAGGCGATTTGCACACAAAGATCATCATGGTCAGGACATAATTTCCCCGCTGAAGTCCTTCAGTGGCTCCAACACACCCCTCAGAGTAACATCCAGCCTCCCGTGTCGGTCCCCGGCCCTGCATGATGGTATCCTTCATCTGTCTCTCCAACCTTATCTCTATCACTCTCTCCTCCACATACTCTGCTCCAGGTACACCAGAATTGCCTTTGCTCCTCAACATGCCAAACTCTTCAAGCTATTCAACGATGCTTCTGCCTGCTGCCTTCAGATACTCACTTGTCGGCTCCATCTCAACACCCCAGCCTCTGCTCACATGTCACCTTCTCAGAGATATGTTCTCTGAAAACTTTATCAAAAAGAGCTACCCTTGCCCACCTACTCAGTCTTTTTTTGGTTTTTTTGCATCTTCACAACACTAATAACTATCCAAAATATTATTATTTATTAGAGTACCTATAAACGGTCTCATTAGAATGTAAGAACAGGAAATATCGTGTATTTTTCACCAGTATAACCCAAGTACCTAATTTGGTTGCAGCACACAATAAACAGTAGTTTAATACATAAATATGTAGAATTAACAAGAAATGGTCATATATTGGATGTGGGAGTTGAACAAGAAGGTCAAAGAGCATGGAGGCCTTAAAGATGACGTATGCTTCCTATTCTGAGCAAAAATTCTTCTCATACCTTGAGACCATTAGCTTCAACTTGAACATCACAAGTGCTGTTTGGTAGAAAGCCCACTTACCAAGGCTCCCTAATTTACTGTTTTGCCGGAATAGCTACCATTTTCAAATGTCCTGATCTATAGTCCCTAAATTTTCTGATTCTTCTTAAATCTTCCTTTTGTAGAAACACAAAATAATAAGTTTACTAGACTTCCCATATTCTATAGTATGCTATTCAAATATCTTAAACATTATTATTCCCTATCACCAGTTTTTTCTTCCCTAATCTAACATATCCCAATTTTCTTTACCTATACTAGATCTTTTTGGATCTCTTTCCATTGAATTTCTTTTTCTTTAAAGCTGCTCCAGTCTGTTACTCACCCAAATTTAAAACCTTGAGGTGTTTTTAACTTCTGTTCTCAGGATTGGCATAAATTATTCTTCAAATTATCTTAATTATACCTGAATTGTGCCTCTCACATTTATCCTGTAGAATAGTTCGAGAGATTTAATGTAAATTCATTCTGTTCTCATTGACGGATCAAGCCCCCTCCACACTGGTTTTTCTTGTGAGGTTACCATGCCCATGATTCTTTTTTGTGCTGTCTTTGTTAATGGCCAGCTGCACTGCGCCCACTATTGTTATTTAATGCACACTATTGAGTTGTGGATACACAAGATGGTCTATAAGAAATCTTAATACTCTGGCATCATAGGTGTTTTTCCTCAAAGTGCTTGGTGAAGTGAGTCAAACCTTAATCTGAATATGCAAGAGTAGTTTTGTGTTCATGGAAACAGAGATTGAAAAGAATAAAGATGAAGTTTCCAAATTACTTCCCATGATGAGATGCTAAAATCACATCCTTGTTAAACACTTGAGGATAAAAAAAAAAAAGTTTTAGAGATTCATGCTCTGGGGAGTGACAAAAGGAGCAATCCATCCTTGATTCCTTTTTTTGGAATCAGGCAACCAGCAGAGATTGTTCACTCTTGATGTGTTGCACTTTTGGCCAAGTGGATAGACTAAAGAATAAACCCACAGAGGTAAGGTAACTTAGTGCTATTTGATAAAAAGTGGCTTTGTTGGTGCTTTTCTCTCCGAACAGCAGGATTACCGAAAATAACAGGCTGCAGCGGCTTTCTTTCTTAGAGGCACCAAAAATAGTTCTTTTGTCATCAGTCTTAATGGAGCTAAACAGCTAGTTCCACAGAAATTAAAAGCAAGGCTGAAGCCTTTCTGGATTGTCTTAGCAGGTGTGCAACTGAGGATAAATGTGTAGTCTCTTTGCTGTTGGTCATATGTTATGCACAAGATAGGGTGAAGGGGAATTTAGAATAATCGATTTCTTAGCAAAGAAAAAGGAAGAAAAAAGTAAAAGGAAGAAATTGGAATAAAAGAAAAAAGGAAATACGAGCTCTTCCTTCCATCCTAACCATAATGAGTATCTCATTTCCCCTCCCTGCTCCAGTTTGCTTCTCGCTGGCCTACATGTCGGAGCCAGAAGTAGGAATAGCTTAAACAATTTCTTCCAACAGAAGATCAATAGAATTAGTGAATTTTAAATGTTAATGCATTCCATTCCTGGCAAGGGAAAGGCATTCCAATTTTTCAATTTATTTTTACCCTTGACTCAGATGTACCAAAAGATGGAAAACCTTTCTAACCTATCATTTATCTTCTATTTAGACCTAAAAATAGAAATAAAATACAAAAAGAAAAATTTGTTTGTGATGAGGAAAAATCAATTGCCTCAATGACTTAAGTGCTCAGCATCTTCCCAGCAAACAGGCACAACTGTTCTCTCCAGGAGAATCAGAAAGGTGCAGCCAGATGGTATCAGCAAGAAATAAGGCTGCAGATTTTTTATTCTGATGACATTGTTTATTTTTCTAAATTCCCATATATTTCAATAAATTTCCATTAAAAGTCAAATAATTAAGGAGTAAGGAGCCAAGGACTCGTGTGTGTGTTCCTGACTCTTCCAGGAGTGCCAATGGAGGGGGACTCCACCCCTAATCACTGCACCACACACATGCGCGCACTCCACACTTTGCGTGCTCAAGGAAAAGAGAGAATT
This sequence comes from Avahi laniger, assembly GCA_963575035.1. Lineage (NCBI taxonomy): Eukaryota > Metazoa > Chordata > Mammalia > Primates > Indriidae > Avahi > Avahi laniger. The sequence continues at coordinate 34,354 of CAUYSK010044497.1, read as the reverse complement.
GTGGGTTTTTAATTATTTTACTGAGGGAGGAAACACATATATCATTTTAGATTTCTGAACAACATCCCAAATTTGGTCCTTTACCGCAAACCTGATGGAGGTACTGCATAGTTTTTAAATACGGAAATTCAAAGCTATAGACACCTACGACTACTGTGAAACGCTCTGCCAAACTTCAAGAAAACAAAGCACAAATGGAATCTTCATTAGGAAGAAAATGTCTTTATTGGTCATGTCTCTTTAACCACTGACCTATCTTTAACTCTCTTTGCCTCTCTATGGGTATCTTTGACTTGGGGAAATTACATCCCATCCTATGTTAATTTACATTTTCTGACTACAAACCTAGCAGTTTTAAGCTGTATAAATACAAATACAATATCCTCTATTAAATATTGCCAACAACATGTGTTATTTTTTGAATGAATGAGTTGGAATTCAACGTTGGAATTTTATCAAAATGACCACAGCTTTGTTTATGACAACTAACACTAATTTTGGAACATTTGACATCTGTAGAAAACTGTACAGAAGTACAATTAAAATAATGCTAGAAATGAAAAAAATAAAAAGATGTGAGAGACAATTATTGGAGATCTGAGAGGAGAATTTAATGTAAAATTTATTATTACTTATCTATCCTGGAAGATGAATTTAGTAAGTATTTTAGGTAACTCACTTTAGTTTTTGTGATTCAAAATTCAATGAATACATACAACTACTCAATGCTATCAAACACAATGAAAGTGTCAAAATGGAACAGAATGAAAGTGCTAGAAATATACTGTACTTCATTTAAAAAATGATTGCATTAACATTAGTACCCATTATACACTTTCAAACTGTAGTTCAGACCCTGCTACAATAGACTAATTTTCCCCAGATCTCATAATCAAACCTATGCAACAATTTATTTTTACAAGTGGAAGTCTCTTTCTTGAAGTGGAAATGCAGATGTGTTCTCATGTCATTGTTTCTAAGGAATGAGAATGTCCCTCTAGCCTGCTCGGGATTTATTTTGGAAACATTAACAGGAACACAAATGGATACATAAGAAAAGAAATTCCAATTAATATTCATCATGGCTTGCAGGGTAGCAGTTTTATGGTTTTAACTGCATTGTCTACATCTTTAGCATTAAAAACACAACATTAAATCAATTTCATGACACAATGTACACATAGTCACTCATTCAAGGATATTTATTAAGTGCCACTGGGAGACAAACTCAGGTCCAGCCTTCAAGGAGCTCATAGCCCAGCAATGGAGACAAGAAAATTGGTCATCATACTACTGTAGGATGATGGTTATGGCCAAGTATGCATGTCCCGGTGAGTCAAGGAGGATTTCATGAAGAACTCAGTATCTCAGATTAAATTATAGAGGACCAGATCAGACAGGCAGCCTCCTCAAGGAACTTCCACAGGTTCCCTACAGGCGGGCAAGCCCAGAGCTCAGGGGCAGAGGCAAGAGGTGGCCTGGAAGCAGCTCACAAGTTGTGCTGTGAGGTCTGTGTATCGCCTGTGCTGTGAGGGCTGTGGCGTCAGAGCCCCGCTGCTGGCTTAGCAGGGCTGCCCTTTGCTCCATCAATTGACTGACAGGGCTCTTAACAACTCAGTATCACGTCGCCTTACCATTTGTGGGCTTATTCGTGCAATTACCATGAGCACAGACTGAGTCTACCACGAAATATATGTGCTCCATCTTCTTTATATGGAAAATGCATGGATTCTTAGGCTCCCTTTGCCACCTAATTTAAAGCTTCAGGAAGTACATGTTATACTTAAATGCACAACACAAAAGTTTCTGTCTTCTTTCTCATTCAGAAATTTTATCTTAAGTGTTTCCTGCTGTCATTTTGTTCATTTTATTTTGTTCCTTTTCTTTTGCTGCTGCTGCTGCTTCTTTTTTTCTTTGTTCCCTATGGCCAGAGTCCAGGCTGCCTGACGGATGGGCAGGTTCCAACTAAAGCTGTCGTGTGAGTGTAACTATACGTGATTGAGTCTACCGGAGAAACAACAGATGGATACCCAGCCCTGGGATTGAGTGACATTTAATAAAAAATACTGGTTTGTTTAACCTGATTGTTATGTTCTCTGAATCATAAAAGCATGGACCATTATGATGGCTGCCAGGCTATATTATCTACTACTTGATTTTAAGTGACATGTGTGAGATTTTTATGTAAATTGCAAATTGGTGTTTTCTTTTCCTTACCTATACAACGAAAGTAAGAGAATTCAGACTTTTGTTATCATTGAATATGCTAGAAATGAAATATTAAATAGCTTTAGGAGAAATGTGGTTTTCCAGGGGAAAGCACGACCGTTATAAACCTCTCTATCACTCTAATCAGTCTTCTGACATGAAAATAATAGAGCTGCCGAGTACCACGTCTATTTCCATCCAGAGCACGAGGCTTTTGTTGAAAATGTAACACGGCAGGTTAGTCAGTGGAAAGTGAAGAGGTGCCTTTTGGAAAGATGTTTGTTTTAATATTTGTATTTGCTTTGCAAGGCAGCACCCTTTGGTTAATCTTGAGGATGGTGTGGCATCTGTCACCTGAAGTGTGTGACTAACCCAGATTCTGACTCAATAGATTGAAAAAGATTAACCTGCTCACAAAATATTCATTTCATGGGTGAGGAGCTTTCTGAATTACCATTTTATTCTACTTTCTAATGCTCCGAACATATTGCACAAAGAGCATGATTTGGGCTTAGGCTTTCATTTTCTTTTCTTTTTTTATTTTCTGTCTCTGATTTCCCAGGACTTCTGTCTTTCCCATCTTAAATTGGACTGACTGGGAAAATCAATTGTAACTTCTTAGGTGGTACTACTATTGCCCGTCTCTTATGGTTGAGAGCATACGCAATGCTTTGGGTGTCCCACTGACAGCTCTCGAGGTCCGTCAGCTTTCCCGTTCAATGCTGCCAGTGAGCCAGCACTGCTGTGCGTTTTCCCCACCCACAGCTAACAGTGTCCAACACCCACCCACCTTACCACACAGGGTTTAAACTCTCATTTGAGAAAACTCTCTTGACCCAAGAGTAAAAGTTTAGATCAATACATCCACACACATATTTGTTGGTGAAATGTGCAGAAATGGATAACTCCAGAGGGAACCCAATCACAGCCTTTCTCCATCCATCCGAAGGAGATTAAGGTATCTGACACAAGTGGGACTTTGGGGTAACAAATGCACACCAAGTGAAGTATCTGGACTCTCTGGGTTGCCCCTTCAGTAAATACCCCCCTCCTGGCTCACTGTGCCCCTGCACTCTCTCTCTGTATTTTCTGCTTCTTCCTACAGACTATCAGCTCTCACTGCTCCATACTGCCAGGGTCTATTCTCCTAACTTCCCCCACCTTGCCTTCTGTTTCCATAATGATGTGCATTGGGAAACAAAATAATCAACTGGACTTGAGACTGATGCATTCTCATATAACTAACATGGGAAGCTTCAAGCTTGATCTTTGAGATGTAGCAAAGGCTGGCTACTCCCCGATGGCAGAAGGGGCGGGAGAGGAAAGTATTGCTCTCGTCAGCTGTTATTTATTTACTAATGCTAATTCCTGTTAGGAGCTATGTAAAAACGTGGACATAAAATTGGAGGTGAAGGGTTCCTAACTGATAAAAAGTAAATAAGGAAAATTAAAGAGAATGCTACAGTCAAATAGTAGAGAAATAAACTGTCTCCCGCCTGGTTTAGTACCTGCATATATGCTTTCGAACAGGTTTAATAGACTTCTTGAAATTGGGAAAGCATTAGGGTAGTACTTCATTAAATATCATTTCATAAGTGATTAGACTGATGAGATGTACAATTTGTATATTACTTATCTGTAATATTAAAACTTTTAAAATGAAACACACAACCTATCCATAAGTGGCACCAAATGATTCTTTCCACATGGTCAGTGCTACTTGAACAAGTGAATAAACAAACTTTAGAAAATAATCATGAAAACAATCTCAACAATGTCACCCACACCACCAGAAGTTCTGTGAAGCTGCCTAGGGCACTAGTACACAGGCACAATGCCATTTGAAAACATTCCTTGTTTCTGCAACCAATTTGTTTCACAACCGATAATTAAAAGATTAGGACGTTCCATCTCTTGTCACTGTGAGGTGGGACCCTGCTGTTGTAGGTTTTCCATAAGACTGAGTCATCAACAAATGCACGATCCAAAACCTTCTATATGAATTTTGAGATTTTAAAGGATCTACTTGTGAACTAATGACAAAGACTTCTTTTAAATTTAAACTAAGCTCTAGAGTGTTTGTCATGTCTTTTTGTCAATTCTACTCAACTGAGACATGGGACAGCTTGAGAAGTTTCTGGAGATGAGGTTAGAAACAGATTCTCAGAAATGATCTATACAAAAGCTTTTGAAATCACAGTGGTATTTTTTTCAGTCCTGTCAAATTTGTCATTGAAGGTATTAAACTAAAAATGTAGAAAATTGAGAGATCTCAGAAGTTACTAAATATGAATGAGATCAGATGCTTATTTTTGGAAGATGACATCATCATTAGGTGACTAGATTTTTGTTTGTAATTTCTGCTCTTGGCAATCTAGACTACTGAACCTTCTTCTCTCCATTCTAAGTCCTCACAGCCCTTAAACTTGCCCACTTTACTAAAACCTCAGACTTGGGGCGTTGATATCATTTGACCCATTTATTTTGGCTCACATTTTTTGTTCTAGAGAATTATCTATCTTTAGCTCTGAATACCCAGTGTCCTCTCCACTATTCGCTAAGGTTATCTTTTACTCAGACAAGAATTTACAATAGTAAAGCAACTTTATTTCCATTTAGATTGCCCCTGTCTCCACGGAGACGCCTCGGATTTCAGGTGTAACAGGTTGTGTAGCAAAAGCAGCCATTTTCTTTTATATAAATTTAGTTCACTTAGTTCAGTTCTAATGTTTAAAAAAACACACACACAATACTTTGACAAAATGCAAACAAAACTATACTTAATTCAATTCTTTCCATTGTCATGTAAAATCTAACTTGAATAGCATCAGGTCTTTTTAGCGGCTCTGTTTAAATTGTTGGAAAGAGAGATCAAGACCATTTTAATGAACTACTTCAGGAATACAAAGATCCAGGCAATAATATATTCCAGTTTATGACCACACAACAATATAGTCACCTGTTCTGCTCATGGGCATTCCCTTTATTTCTTTTCTTTTCTTTTTTTTCTATTTTAACATTACTACATCTCTTTATTGACCACTAATTTTTTTTCTGTAAATTGCTTATTTGTATACTTCACTATTTTTTCCTTTTTTGATCTTTTCTTCTTGATTTTCTAGAGAAATTTGAATAGTTTGATTCTAATTCTTTTTATAATATATATACTGTCAATCTATTTTTCCCATCCATAGCTTGTTTGCTATCTTTGCTATGGAACATTTGGTCAAATGTTTCATATATTAAACTGTTCATTTATATATTTATTGCCTTACAATTTGTGCTTTTCTTTTATGGTTTGTTTTAAGTAATTCTTTTCTCCCATACAGACATAAAGAAATTTTTCTATGTTTTCTTCTACAATGTTGAAGTTTAGTTTTTTACATTTAGTTTTACATTAAGTAAAATTTATTTTTATATGATGCAAACTAGAAATCTACTTTTTCCATGTGTATATCCCACTTGCCAGCAACATTGAAAGAGAAGCAAATCTTTTTTATTTTTTTAATCACAAGAAGATCTTACAAAATCCCTAGCACAAATATGATGTTAATTGAATTAAGTTGATTTGTATTATAAGAATTCAATTGGCCCAACAATTACAAGAAGGCATTATAAGTCACCAATGGGCCCCAAGAAGGGAAGGCCACACACCTGGTACTTTGAGTAGAAATACAGGGACTGATTATGCCCCTCATCCCTCATGGGACTGAAAATTCTCTAGGGTTTCTATTCCTGACTCAGTAGCACTCAAAGTTTTTCTCGAGGTACATAAACACTATGGAGAAAAATATCACTCAGTAGCCATTGTTTTTCAAGAGTAACATTTCAAGCAGTGGCTAGGGAGTCAGCATGGAGTCTGCCTTTTTCCCATGAAGAGGGTAGTAGAACCTCCTTGTCTTAGCACATTTTCTATTGTCATAACAGAAGACCACAGACCAGATAATTTATAAAGAAAAGAAGCTCATTTAGCTCACGATTCTGAAGGCTGGGAAGTGCATGGTGCTGGTGTCTGGCGAGGTCGTCGTGCTGCCTCACAGAATGGCGGCGGGCATCACCTGAGGAGACGGTGAGGGCAAGAGACCTGGGAAAATGCACTTTTACTACGAAGGCACTGTCACGGTAAAGCGCCCACTCCTGAGACAGCAACATCAGTCCATTCATGAGGGCAGAGCTCTCATCAATCCATTAATCCATTCATGAACGGTAAAGGGATTAAGTTTCCAACACATGAACTTTTGAGGGGCATGTTCAAACCATAGCACTTTCAAAATATTTATTAAGAGCAAGAGTCAACTTAACTTATTTTATTTCCAACTCTTCTTGGCAGTCTGAAAGCAGAACTTTCCAAGTTATACAATAGAGAATTAAAATGATTAAAAAATATTCTAAGAAAATACTGCAGAAAACATGACTGAAGAAAGCTAGAAAATATCAAAATGGAATTTTTTAGGCATAAAATAGGTGCCACTTAAGCACATACAAAATGAGAGTTTATAGACAATGGAGATATGCTGAGACTTGAAAATGTGTTTTAACATCTCAAATTGGTTAAGGCTCTTTGCAACAAAACAAATTAAACGTGACAGGGCATGGTAGAACATGAGTTTACAGAGCTCTTACGCCTGGGTCTCTGTGACCCAAGTTGTGCTGAAGAAAATGACAGACACCCCTTTCTTCGTCTTTCACATAGCCTGTGGCCACTAGAGTGCTTAATCCCTTTGGAAAATTGCTTAAACGTGGTACATTTTGAATGAACTTTATCTGTTCACTACCAGAACTCATAAAAACTATAATTTAAGTGAGTAAAGAAACAGAATTCATAGTTGAATATTTCAAAGTAATCTGCATTTTATAAAAACTGGGTATGTGTAAAAATAATATATGACATATATGTGAATATAACATGCAATATAATTTTGTATATGCCATTGAATTTATTCTATACATCTTATATAATAATGAATTTTGCATATATGTATATATACACACAAAAATACATATAGACAAATAAAATATTAGAACATTTATCCCTTGATGATGGGATTTTGAGTGGTTCATTTGTGTTTTTGTTTCTATTTTTGTACCTTTGGTATTTCCCAAATATTTTTCAATGATTTTGTGTTACCTTTACAATGACAGAAATTATTGGTTTGGAGACAGCCAGTAAGGGAACAGACAAGAAATCTTCATTTGAAAATTCTAAATGTGGTAGGCGCCTAAAGTCAAGGGCCCCCTGCCCCCCCTCCCCCAGTGAAGAAGCAAAGCTACCATCAGAGACGTGTGGGCACCTCTGCCCCCTACTGCCCACCTTCAGTAACTGTCCAGTGAATCTCATCCTTTTGTTAATAGTCTGTAAAATGATAGAATCTTGAACTACATCCTCGGAGAATCTGAGACTGGAAACCCTCAGACTATATGCTCTGAGAAACATGGCCAAAATTAATTACATTACCTGATCATGGCTAAAGCAATAAAATAAAAAAAAAGTATGTCACACTTAGGACCATAAATAGAAAATAAAGTGGATTTTTTTAAGTTTTTAAAAAGTATATTAGTATGTGGCATAGTACATATTAAAATAGTATGTATTTGAAAGTACATCACAGACTCAATACATATTGTTAATATTAATAATATTAACATATTATATATTAATATATACTTTTTATACATATGTATATGTTTGTGTTTATATAGGCATATGTAGTTTTATGTATTATAGTGTATAGTATGATGTGTATATATACTATGTATGTAGTGTGCATATGTAGTATATATACATAGTATACATAGTACATACACTCACAGACACTCATATACAGTCACGCATTGCTTAACGATGGGGATACATTCTGAGAAATGCATTGTTAGGTGATTTTGTCCTTCTTCAATCATCACAGAGTACACCTACGCTAACCTGGGTGGTAAAGCCTGCTATACACCTAGGCCATATGGCACTGCCTATTGCTCCTGGGCTGCAAACCCATATAGCTGCAAACACATATTATTGATCTCAATACTGCGGACAATTGTAACACAATAGTAAGTATTTTTGTATTTAAACATATCTAAACATAGAAAAATACAGTAAAAATACAGTATGCAAGATTAAAGAAAGGTTCACCCATAGAACACTTACCATCAATGGAGCCTGCAGGACTGGAAGTCGCTCTGGGTGAGTCAGTGAGTGGCGAGTGAATGTGAAGGCCTGGGACATTCCCGTACCCTCCTGTAGACTTTATAAACACTGTACATTTAGTGTACACACGCTTTACAAAAAAATGTGTCTTTCTTAAATAACAAATTAACTTTAACTTATTGTAATTTTTTTACATTATAAACTTTTTTTTAACTTTTTGACTCGTGTAATAGCATTTAGCTTTAAACATAAACACAATGTACAGCTGCATAAAAGTATTTTCTTTATATACTTTTTCAAAAAGCTTGTCTCATCTTTAAAATTTTTTTTTGTTTACCTTGCAAACATTTTGTTAAAAACTAAGACAGGAATACACACAATGGCCTAGGTCCACATAGGGTCAGGATTATCAATGTCACTATCTTCCCCTTCCACATCTTGTCCACTGGAAGGTCTTCAGGGGCAATAACAGGCACAGAGCTGTCACCTCCTGTGATAACAATGTCTTCTTCAGGAAGACCTGAAGGACCTGCCTGGGGCTGTTTTACAGTTAACTTTTTAAAAATATAAATAGAAGGAGTACTCTCTAAAATAATGATAAAAAGTATAATATAGTAATACATGAACAAGTAACATTGTCATTTATTATCAAGTATTATGTAGTATGTATAATTGTGTATGCTACACTTTCATACAACTGGCAGAGCAGTAGGTTTGTTTATACCAGCATCATCACAAACATATAAGGGATGTTTTTCACTATGACATTATCATAACTAAGAAGTTAAAAGTAGGCAGGAATTTTTAGCTCCATTATAGTCTTCTGTGGCTATATATAACTGTCGTATATGCAGTCTGATGTTGACGGAAACTTTTGTTATGCGGCACGTGACTGTACGTACTTGTACAAATGATGCTACATTTATCAGGGTTTATATTTCTATTATTTATAAACTAACTTGTGAATGACATCTGCATTTTAACTCTGTAGCTGGTAAAAACTTTTTCTCATTTTGAAGTTATTTGAAATTCCAGTTTGTTTTAAACATTGACATATCCAAGTTTTTTAAATCATTATTTATTAAATTCAGCATTTCTTCAGAGCTGGGTTTAATATGGTGAAATCTTCAGATCTACAGTTTCACAGGCAATTTATTCACAGTCAGTAAAAGACACTGAAGCCAAATTCCTTTTTTAGATATTCTCTCAGTTCCCATTGAACTCAGTTACATGTGCTTATTTGAAGGAAAAATGTAGGCAATGTGATAAATACAGTCTTGCCTTACCCATAACCAATTTAAAATAGCCACATCAACAGTCATAGCCAGGAACCACATAGAACTGGAAAGAAAACAAGAAAAAAAGTCAGTCTGAAAGCAAATTCACTTTTATTTATTTCCTGGTGGTAGCCTTTGGTTCATCTATGAGGTATACCTTAATCAAACATTACAATGTTGATGGCTGCTTTTTTGTTTCTGAAATGTCATCCGTAAATACTGAAATATTGAAACCTTGTCCAGGCTTTTTTATGCCATATTCTTAAATCTGTTTTAAAAATCTGAATTAATTGCTTTAAAAATGAGTTCATCTATCTACTATATGATTCAGATACATACTGGTTAAGGCTTATGAGACAAGTAGGAACTTGTCATTTTGAAACATAAACATTTGTTCTTCTTTATGTAATGCTTGCCTGGTATTGACTCTGTCTGCTGTTCCCAGCGTGTATGGAGCTACACTGTGAAATTCCTGCAGTCTTTTCTAAGATGGACTTAGGAAGTAATTAGGAAGTAATATTCATCACGGATGCAGGCTCTACCTACCGATGGATCTGAGGATCAGATGAGATAAATTATCTGAAAAGGCTATGAAATGAGCAAAGCCCTATGTGAACCACTGATGCCAAAAACTTCTCACTACTACTGAACTGGGGGAATTGAGAAAGATGTGTGAATCTCAGCTTTCTTTCCTCCCCTGACCAATTAACTAATCCCCTGGTGAAACGTTGATATTGTGTGCCTGTCAACTGGGAAGTGTCACAAACACTGCCTTCCTTCGACTATGCCTCTCCAGGGCACACTGAACAGTAAACTTTTGATCTAAAAAATGATAATGTCTTTATTTAATGCATCTTTTTCTACAGATTAATACAGTTTCCCTACTCTTCTATCTTGTCAATTGAGAAGAATACATTTTAAGAGACTTAAAAAAAAAAGGTTTTTTTGTTTTTTGCTTTTTTTCCTAACCAAAAGTAATAGAATATTACTTGCACTTGGAAAATACCTTTGGTGAGGAGGTTGATGTTTGTAACCTGTATACCATAGGCAGGTACTCCTGATTCTCCAGCTGGGCATATAACAAGAGAAAACCAGATGGATTCAGGATTCGGGTGACACTCTCCTTACCAAAGAGAGTTCAGCAGAGGACTCACCCAGCAAAAGAGGGTTGCTGGCCACCAGCTGACCCTGAGGGCAGATGGTACAATCTCCTGTTGGCTGTGATAATTCTCTATAGAGGAAGGTGGCAAAGCCAACACAGGCACCTCGGACAGCAGCTGGGGCTGGGTGGCCCAGCAGAGAAGGGATCTGAGTGGAGCCACAGTGCCTTCTCCTATAGATGGGGAGGTGACCAGGGTCTGACAACTGGGGAAAGCCATCACCACCCCCAGGCCCAAAAGGGACAGGACAGTCTATCACCAGAACGCTCTGGAGCCACCCAAGCAGGGTGACCTCCCAAACGAAACCGCATCTCTAAGGGGCCATAACCACTGCTAGAACTCAGTGCCACAGGGGTTGAAGGAAACAAATACCCCAACCTCTCTCTCTTCCCACTTGCCTCCGTAGCCTACCTCCACGGGAGCTGGAAGGCACAGAGCCCAGCACTACAGTCCACAGAAATCAGCTTCACTGGCCACAAATCACACAGGAAAGGGAGAAGAATTAACCTGGGCTTATGGGAGAGCAGGTAACAGAAACGCCAGCACACCTGTAATCTATGTTATACAGCTGTTCATAGCATCAGCAATTGATCGATATCTGCTTTTTAATCCATGAACTAAAGGTATATGCCAGATGGGAGTATGTATAGAAAGTCACTGTAGCCTGTACCTGGTAGTGACAATACAACTAATCTTAATTTTCCTATGAATCAATCTCCCTCCTGTGCAGATTCTGCAATGAAGGCAGGAAATAAAAGCGTCAGGGCTAGTTGTTGCACTGGCTTGTTAGAATCTTTTTGTTTTTCCTTTTCTTTTTTCAAATTTCTCAGAAAGAATTATTCTTTGAAAGGAATATGAAAGAACTGCACGTGAGGAATCAGAGGCTGCATCGGGCTCAGTGCGGCCCCTCTCCCCAGGTCACCTCCCAGAGCCCAGTCACACCGCCTGCCTCAGAGGCCCACGGGGCTGCAGGTCACACATTCTGTTTTCTCTCTGATCTGTGGCTCAGAGACCTGGTGTGACCCGAGCTGCTAGATGCGCCTCCCTCAGTGCTATTTGCAGGCAGAGCGCTTCCCCAGTGCGGTCCCTGAGCTGTGCCAACACTCCCATCTCCAGCCACACCTCTCCACCCTCGCATCTGTCTCTGGCTCCCAGGATATTATCTCTCACATCCACTTGTTTTGCCAATGAGCTTCGGCAGCCTTGAACTCCAACTCATGAAGTAAATTGAAGTCTGTGTGACTCTGAGAATAGACTTGGTTTGGAGAGCTCGCCCATGTCAGAACCCGGTATATCTGTAAGCCTTGTTGATATCTGGGTCACTGCAGAGCAATTGAGTCACCCCTTCCTGTCTGTCTTCTCACTTGCAACTCATTCTCGATTTTCCTCCCTGAAACCACGTGTGGACACACTCAGGCTCTCAAATAAGATGCGTATTGTTCACTCTTACATTTTTCTTTAAGTGCCCTATCTTACCAACACTTACCACTCAGACAAAATATAGTGTTACCATAATGCAGTGCTAACCAATGAGAAGTCTATTATCATATTTTTGTAGCAATACTTTCCTTATTTGTCACACACAAGTTTTAATAATTGAAAACTTCAAATGCCTAATTTGAAGCAGTCTTTTCAGAAAACAAAAAGCCTGAGTAAAAGCATTCAGCATCATTGAAAACACCTTTTTATTCCAGATTGGCACAAATACACATGGTTTTACTATCATTACATTAACGCCCTGCACACCATCCCAGATAGCCTGGAGTTTAGTTCTTGCTCCTTCACTTTTATGATTTCTATCCCTGTTTCCTGGGTTTTCATGTTCCCTGTAAACACAAGTCCCCGATTATCCTAGGGAAGCTACATGTGATTCTCCAAAGATCCTAATTCTCAGGAGAAAGAGCAAATTCTTTGTCTCATTTTGTTTGTTCTCATTTGTTTTTTAAGTCCAAATAAAAATAACTCCAGAGTAGTAGGGCAAAGTAACCATAATGTACAAACACTTAATAGGGCATCTGACCCAGCAACTGTCTCCAGATAGCAGCCGCATGAGTCATGCAGGACACGTGGATGACTGTTAGTCTCCAGGGATTACCAAGCGCTGACTCAAGGGTGGAGTTCGGTTGCGGAGGCTTCACATGGCTCAACACCCCGGGTGATGTCAGGGGATCCCATTTCAGGCAGGGATCAGCAGTATTCAAACAAACGCTGTGTTCATTCAGTTCCAGTCAGAAATTCCAGGGGCACAGCCAAGTAAATCTAGGTGGCACAGAAAAAGCTACCGATGATAGAAATTACTGGAAGTCCAGCTTAGATATGGCTCCAGGCCTGCACAGAGTCTCCTGTCAATATCCTACTTGTCACTTCAGGACAGTGTGTCAAGGCAGGGGCTAGGTTTCACCCAGTGTCTTCGGTTTCCTTGTTGATTTTTAAGTGCCTCTGTTAAGGAATCTGTTTGAGGACCGGATCTATTTTTATTCATAATGACTTCTCCATCTGTCTTGGTATTTTCTATAAACAGAGATTAACGTCCTGCATGTTAACCTATTTTAATCTGTGAACTAGTCAGAGCCAAAATGCCTTTTTAAGGAGTAACAGGATGATATGAACATTCTGTTTCACAAGGCAGAGCTGGTAGTTACTGAAGGTTCTTCAAACCATTCAAAAAAGGATGCTTTTAAAAATAAAGTTGGAGGAACATTTCATTCATTACATATCAGCTTGATTTTTTAAGCAAGTAAGAAAAAATACTATCATTAAATGTTTAACATGGATAGTTTTCTTTGTGTAGTCCTCCCTTCTATGTGTTTTATAGATAATTTAAAAATGAGAATCTTGGGCTGGGTACTGTCTGATTTATTATACAACCTTGAATAAAACCTTTACACATTACATTGATTGATATTCATATGATGAACCAGCCTTGCATTCCTGGAATAAATCTTACCTGGTCATGATATACAAATCTATTTTATATGTTGCTGGATTCAGTTTGCTTGTATTTTGTTGAGAATTTTTCCGTTTATATTCAAAAGGGGTGTTGATCTGTAGTTCTTTTCTTATAACATTTTGCCTAGTTTTGGGATTGGGAAATACTGGCCTCAGAATAAGTTGGAAAGTGCTTCCTCCTCATTTAACTTTTTTGAAGCGGTCATGAAGGCATGTGGTTAGTTCTTCTCTAACTATTTGGTACAATTCACCAATGAAGGCATCGAGGTATAGCATTTTCTTTTTGGAAAGTTTTAAAATTATGAATTCAACCTTTTTATTGTGACAGGTCTATTCTGCATTGTTTTTGTTTTTTTTTAGTAAGCTTTGATATTGTGTGTCTTCCAAAGAATTTGTTTGTGTCACCCAGGTTATCCATTTTCTTGGCATACATTTGTTAGTAGATTTTCCTTATAATTCTTTTTCTTTCTATAACGTCTGTAGTAATATCTTCTATTTCACTCTGTATAATAGTAATTTAGGTTCTTTTTTTTCTTCGTAGGTCAATTTCTTAATCAGTTCAGGTGGCTTATAAACAACAAACATTTATTTCTTCCAGTTACAGAGGCTGTAAGTCCAAGGTCGAGGTGCTGGATGGGTTGAATTCTGGTGCTGACCCTCCTCTGGGTTGTCTACTGCTGTCTTCTCATTGTATCCTCACATGATGAAAAGAAGGCAATTGGGGGTCCCTTTATAAGGGCAATAATCCCATTCATGAGAGTTCCACCCTCACAACACAATTACCTCCCAGATGCTCCATCTCCTAATACCATCACCTTGGGAGTTAGGATTTAAACATATAAATTAGGAGGGGACACAAACTTTCATTCTACTGCTGTCAATCTAGCTATTCGTTTGTCAATTTTACTGATCTTATCAAAGAACCAAATTTTGGTTTTGTTGATTTTCTGTATTGTTTTCATATTCTCTATTTCATTGAGTTTCACTCTAATCTTTATTAACATTTTTTCCTTCTCCTAGTTTTTATTTAGTTTAATCTTCTTTCTAGTTTCTTAAGGTGGAAGGTTGGGTTATTGATTTTTTAACTTTCTTCTTTTTTAATATTGGCATTCACAGATGTAAATTTTTCATTTAAGCACTGCTTTACTTCCATCCCATTAGAACTGATATATAATAGTATACTGGTTTTGTATCCATTTATCTCAAAGTACTAATTTCCCTTGTAATTTCTTCTTTGATCTTTTGTTTATTTAGGAGTGTATTGTTTAATTTCTACATATTTGTGAATTTCCCATTCTTCCGGTATGATTTCTAATTACATTCTATTGTGGTCAGATATCACAGCTTATATAATTTCAATACTTTTTAAGAAAGATTTTGTTTTATAACTTATCTTAAGGTCTATTCACTTTAGATGACTATCTATTCTGTTGTTATTGAATGGAGAGTTCTATAGATGACTTTTTAGGAATAACTGGTTTATACTTGTCTTTCAACTCTTCCATTTCCTGGATGAACTGCTATCTAGTTGTCCCAGCTGTTTTTGAAAGTAGGATATGGGAATCTCATTATCATTCTTGAAGTGTCTCTTTCTGCCTTCAATTCTGTAAGTTTCGGCTTTATGTATTTTAGGGCTCTGTTGTTAGGTGTTTTTATGTTGATAATCATTATAACTTCTTAATGAATTGACCACTTTTAATTATAAAATATCCTTCTTCAGAATGAGTTTTACTTTAAAGTATTTTGTTTGATATTGTTATGGCCACTCCAGCCTCCAGCTCTCCTTTGATTATTGCTTGCATGTTCTATCAACCTCTATCATTTTCCTTTCAATTTATTTGGGTCTTTCTATCTAAAGTGTACATCTTATAGAGAGCATATAGTTGGATCACTTTTTAAATATATTCTGTCAACCTCTGACTTTTTATCTGAGTATTAATTTATTTACATTTAGTGTAATTACTGTTAATATCAAATTTACATCTACCATGTTGCTATTTGTTTTCTACGCATCTTATGATTTATGTATTCCTCTATTTCCCCATTATTGCCTTCTTTTTGAATTACATAGTTCTTCAAGTGTACCATGTTAATTTCCTTGTCATTTCTTTTGTTATATTTTTGAAATATCTTCTTAGTTGTTTCCCTAAAGATCACAACTTATAGCTTAACCTGTAATAATTTCGTTAGGATTAACACTAACTTAAATAGTATACAAAAATTTTGCTACCATGTAGCTTCTTCCTTCTCTCCTCTTTTGAGCTATTATTCTTAAATCATATCTTTATAGATGTGTGCCCAGATTTATAATTATTGTTTTATGTAGCTGTTTTATAAATAAGGTTGGGAAAAATGGAAACAAAAATGTACTCATACTGTTCTTTTTATTTACTTAGGTAATTATGTTTGCCAATGCTCTTAACTTACTTATGTGGATTAGAATTACTGACTAATGTCCTATCACTTTAGCCTGGAGAACTACCTCTAGTATTCCTTGTAAGGCAAATCTTCTGGAGACAAATTCTTTCAGTTGTTGTTTTCCTAGAAAGTCTTAATTTCTATTTCATATGATAGATTTTGCTGGATACAGAATTCTTGGTTGCAGTCTTTTCTTTTGGCTCTTTGATTATGTCCATTTTTCTCTCTCCTTTACTTCTTGGAATTCCATTGTGTATATAATGCTGTGCTTGCTGGTGTCCTATAGATTTCTGAGAATAGTTCCATTTCTCTTTACGCTTTTCTTTCTTGCTTTTACACTGGATAATATCGATTGCCTTATCTTTGAGTTTTCTAATTTCTTTTATTGTGCCTCCTTAAAACTCCTGTTGATGCTTTCTAGTGAATTTTTCCTTTTAGTTAATGTATTTTTCAACTATATAATTTATATATTTTTAATATAATTTATATTTCTTCATCAATATTCTGTATTTGGTGAACTGTCATTCTTATACTTCAATTCTTTAGACATCATTATCTTTAGGTCTTTGAGCATTACATTAGCTTCTTTTGTTGCAGGGCTGCAATAAAAAAAAATCACAAACATATGGTAACTTAAAACAACAGAAATTTATTCTCACACAGTTCCGGGGGCTTGAAGTCCATGATTAAGGTGTCAGCAGGATAATGCTTCTCCTGAAAACTTTATAGGAGACTCTGTTCTATGCCTGTCTTCCAGCTTCTTGTGGTATTTGGCAATCCTTGGCATTCATTGGCTTGCAAGTACATCACTCCACCCTTACTCTTGTTTTCATATGGTGTTCTCCCAATATGTATCTGTGTCCAAATTTCCCTTTTCTTATAAAGACACTAGTCATATTGGATTAGGACCCACTCTAATCCAGGATGACCTCATCTTAACAAATTATATAGTCAAAGACCTTTTTTAGAGACAAGTTCTGACTCTGTCACCCAGGCTACAGTACAGCAGCACAATCATAGCTCACTGCAACCTCAAATTCCTGGGCTTAAGGGATCCTCCTGGCTCAGTCTCCAGAGTGGCTGGAACTACAGGTGCACACCACCATGCCAAGCTATTTTTTTTTTTTTGTAAAGACAGGGTCTTGCTATATTGACCTGGCTGGCCTCAAACTCTGACCTCAAGCAATTCTCCAGCCTTGGCCTCCCAAAGTACTGGGACTACAAGTATGAGCCATGCACCTGGCCAAAGACCTTATTTTTAAATAAGCTCCCATGCTGTGTTTCTGGGTGGGCATGGATTTGGAAGGGCTTTGTTCAAGCAAGTACATTTATAATAGCTAGCTACTAAGTATGATATCTGGGCTTCTGCAGGAATTGCACATAGGTCATACCTTCCTGTTTCTTTGCATGTCAAGCAAATTTTTGTTGAAAATGGAAATTTTAAATAATATAATGTGTCAGCACTGGAAATCAGATGCTCTTCCTTTCCCAGTGTTTGTTGTTCTTGCTGCTTGTTCTTGTTGCTATTGGTGGTTAATGAATTTTCTGAACCAGTTCTGTAAAGTCTCTGTTCTTTGACACGTGTGACACTGAAATCTCTGCTTGGTTAGCTTAGTGGTCAGCTAATGATTCAAGAGAGATTTCCTTAAACGCCTAAAGCAGTAAGTCTTTCAGCCTTTGCTGATGGGTTCTGCATTTGTGTTCAGGCATGCCTTCCAGTCTCAGCCAGGGACTTGGTAATTCAGCCTTTTTCCTCACTTTCTGCTTGAGCAGAGCCTTGAGGTCAGCCAGAGGTGAGAGCTGCCAGCTTTCTCAGGTCTTTTCTGAGAATATGCATAGCTCTATGCATACATGTGACTTTCTACATTCTCATCTGTTTTCAACAAATGCCCTGCAGAAAGGCTGTTGCTCTGAGTGAGCTCTAAGTCAGGTCAAATAAAGATGAGCCTTGTGAGTGGAGTCTTCCGGGAACCACCAGACAATTAAAATAATGATGATTCTATGGAAATGGGGCTTTGAAAAAACACTAACCTTGTTTTGTCCCCCAGTGGCTGCCAGGCTGCTGGTTTTGCTAAGCCTGTGTGCTATTTTTAGGGCTATCACAAAGCTGGGGTCGGGGAGTGCGGAGGGCAAAAGGGCGCATTAAAATTCTATAAAACTTGCTGTTCTTACCAAGAGTGAGATTATTTTTCTTGAATAAATACTATCTGGATTGTTGCAAGCCTTTGGTTAACTTTCCAAGTTCTGAAAAAAATCAATTCTGCTGGTTTTTGTCAGTGTTCTCATCACTTTTATAGAGAGGAGGAATTTCAGAGGTCCTTACTCTGTCATTTCCCCTGACATTCCATGGCTATATCTTTTCAGACTGATAAATAATTTTCTTATTTTGTATTTATCGGAATCAAAGGAAACAATAAATCTTAAAGTGTGAAGCCCTTAATGTGGCTAAGCAACATACACCCCATTCTGGAAATGTACTAAAGAAGCAGGCTCCATTCTTGAACTTGGGAAAGCTGCATTCTTGGCAGTCATTGCCATTATTCTACTGATAGCAGGCAGAGCAAGCCACTCCTGGTTTCACTGGAAAGATGTAATTACTCCCCCAGGAATACTAGGCAAATAAGTGTGGCCTATTTCCTTCTATTTCCAGAAATCACTTAAACCAAAATGACTTGGATTTGTTATTTCTTACAATAGAGTTCTCTATCTTTGAATTCCTTGCTAGTGCATTTCACTATGAGATTTCAAATTCATAATTTGGTGCTCTTTTATTTTGATGGATTGGAATAGACTATATTGTTCAAACAATCTTGTGGTTCAGATCCCTTTAAAGTGAAACCAAATGTATAGTCAAATAGCATAGTTTGTATAATAAAATAGCATAGTTTACTTTGGAAAATACAATGCATTTAAAATTATAATACAAACTGTGAATATATGAAAGAAGGCTAAATAAAAACAAAACTGATATTCACTCTGGAACATTTACTACCATGGTCCAAATAGCATGCCCAGCATTTTCACACATATGTCAGTTTTTCCTCACAACAATCTTTTGAAGAAGTTAATAGAATTCCTATTTTACTAATTAGGAGATGTAAATCTTAAATAACATGCCCAAAGTTAAACAACTAGCAATGGCCAGTGAGAGACTTCAAAAGGCAATTTGTTCATTTTCTTTTTTTATTAATAAAGCTTGGGTTTTGAAAATAATCTTAATGATAAATACATCTCCTGATTGTCTGAATTCTCATGACGTTTAAAATAGTTTAAGAGATTTCTCCAATTAAAAGTATATATATGTATATATACACAGAATTATTTCTAGATGCCTTTCTTAAATAAAAGCTAGAAGCAAAATCATTGTTCTTAATGTTATGAACTATAATCAAATAAAGAATGCAATATTATTAGACAAACATAAATCACAAAAGAGAGTTAGCATTGACTAGAGTTTGAAGGATTGGTAGGTATTTCCAGTAATAAAGATAATGTTCAAAACTAAAAGTATTTTCTTGGCATATTTTCAGCCTTTTGGCATATAACACATAACAGTTTTCCAAGAGTCATTGTCTTAAAATAATTTTCTTCCTAATGTTTCAATATTTTCTTATGGGGATTTTCATTTTGCAAACAAATTTTACAAATTGATATTTCAAAAATTATTTTAATATTATATAAAATTATATTTCATTTTTAAAACAACATCAAAATATGCAACAAGTGATATTAATATTATCACTGTCTCATAAACTAGTCATAATACACATTTGGTTGCCATCTGGTTTATTCTTTTATCTCAGAGAGTTAATCATGTACAGAGTAGTGTGATTCTGCCATGGTACAGTCCTCCATTATTTTTTGCAAGGACCATAAACTCTTTGGGATTGGAGCTTGTCTGTCTAACTAGTCCAGAAGCTCTTGCTCGGTCCACTCAGAAAATTATAGTCATTGTATCACTTTCTGATTGGCTTCATTAGCAGGGCTATCTTCCTGCTTTAAAACTTAAATGTTCAGCAGAAAGTGTCTTGTGTAAGATAGTTACCTTGATAATTAGTTTAACACTTTCCTGTTTCTTTCAATCCTTTAAAAACTCTGCATACCTACTAGGTGTGAGGTAATTTCCTTAGTATGAAATAAAGAAGAATGTATAGTTGGTGGCGTTTTCACACCCATAGAGGAAAGGAGAGAAGAGACTAGTTAATTTCCTAAACTTATATTTAAACTTCAAAATGATGCTTGCAAAATTTGAGGACTTAAGAGTACCAGAAAAATATCCCAAAATAGGGACAAAAAATACTGCAAAGGAACATCTGAATGGCACTCTTGAGTTTGGGGTGGGAGAGCTTTTATGACAAATTAAATCCTAGTTTGACCTTCACACAGATATGTAGTCCAAGTTAATATTATCAAAGGATTGTGAAAATCCCAAGCTAATAAATGGAGAGAAAACATACTCAGAGAGGATGACATATTAGTGTCTATAGCCAAAGAAAATACAAAAGCACTTTTATGTGTTCTACTTCAGACATGGCCAGAGATGCTCCTGCCAGACCAATTTTCCTGCAAATAGCAAATTTAAACTTGGATAAATCTGTAAAACAACTGCCTGGAGGTAGCAGAGAATGAACCAAAGCTGGAAGATTATAGAAGAGAAACAGTTTGGAAGAAAGAATGGCATGGGGCAATTTTCCTGCTTTTTTAATGATTTTAGCCTGAAAGCAGGCTACAGTCAGCATTAACAGGTAAAATGTTAATAGAAAACTCATACTTTTTCTGGCCTAAAGAACCAGAGAGCAGAGTTTGGAATAATCATTGCCACCAGAAAGTGAGGGAGCTATTCCAAAAAGGAGACAGCTGGAGAGAGGGAGTTCAGATTCTACATAAAAATTTTGACCAATTAACTAAATGACCTTGGACCATGCATACGCAAGGCAGACTCAAAGCACTTTGAAATGGATTTTGAGCTGCACCCAAAAGACAATGTTTAGAAGTTCAAGATGATTCCCTGCTAAGATTCAGAAAATCAACACTCTATTTAGCAAGATAACAGAATTCAGAGTCTCTAGTCTTCAGAATGAATAGTCAGGAAACAATACAAGTTCAGTCAATAGGTGAAGAAAAAGGGAAATTTAGCCGATTTTCAAGAGAAAAGAAAATCAATGAAACCAACACCAAAATGAACATGTGTTGATATAAGCACACAAAGATATTATTTTAACTATACTCAGTGGTATAAAGGGAAATAGGATCTCAATACATAAAAATGCAGGGAGTCTCATTTATTAGAAAAATAGAAACTAGAAAAAAGTCCAAATGGAAATTCAAGAATGGAAAAATACAATATATGCAATAAACATGCATTTATTAAGCTTAACAGCAGAATGAAACTGACAAATGACGGGGACAGTAAACTCGGAGAAAGATCAATAATAGCTCTTTCAGTCTGAAGACTCTGAAGAAAACTGATAAAAAGATTGAGAAACAAAGTGAACAAAGCTTCACGGACCTGTGAAATAGCATCTGAAGTTCCAACATACATGTAATTGGAGTTTCACAGCAGAGGAGAAAGAAAAGACGACATACAGAATTATCAAAAGAAAATATTGGCTGAAAAGTTTTTAATTTGATGAAAGACATAACTTTATAGATTATTGAAACTTAGTAAATTTCAAGTGTGGGCATGCATAATTAAAATGAGTAAGTATGTAATAGTCAAAATTCTTAAAATCAAAGGAAAAAAGTGTATTCACAAGTCAGAGAAAAATGACATATTATACATATGCAAACAGTGATTCACATGTCTTCTGGTTTCCTGTCAGAAATTTTGGATGTCAAAAGACAGCGAAACAAGAGCTGAAAGAAAAGAACCTACCCACCCACAATTCTACAACCAACAAATATATTCTTCCAAGAAGGTAAAATAAAGACAATCTCAGATATTCCACCACGGCATTTTGGAAGCCAATAACTTGTTTTCTAGTTTCACAGCCCTTAAATCCATTGGGACTCAATGATGTCCCCTCTCTAATAATAAAGAAAAAAGTCACAAAAATGAAAACGCATCACAAACAATTATCTATAGTTTTATCACACAATGGATGTGATCACCTATGTATATGAAAATAACTCAACCTTCTTTTAAATCCTTGTTTAGAACCAATTTAAAGGGATAATGTTGCGCATAATGCTCTATAATCATTCCTTTGTGTTAAGAGGAAAATACCAGGAGGGTGAGACGTTAATTATAAGTCTAAGGAATAACTTGAGTTAATAAATCAGAGACAAGTCTAGAGTTCTGTAAACAAGTTTCAACATTTCTAGGTGCCTGAGGTTACGTGCTACTCTGAAAAGTGCTCCACACTTGCCTAAGACCATGATGCAAGTTTTACTTTGGCAAGAGAATGTAACTAAAGCTAGAACTCGCCTTGGGAACACGAATGATGCCATGGAGATTTCACATTTGTCAGGTGAATAGAAGTAATGTAGAGAAACAACTCAAATTGTCCTTCTTCTAAGCCCCCTTCTCGATAATGAAAACAACCACATTTTCACATTCCCCGTTTCTCTTAATGTCATTATAATATCAATATTGTATCAACTTGCAAAAATAATATTTAACCACTTACGACACAGGGATTCCTCCTAACATCATTGGCTCCAGTAAGTAACATTCATTCAGAATTACTCTGAGGGAACACGAGTACTCAATGTTTGCAGATGAGGAAACCTGAACAGTACAAAAGGAATAAAAGGGTTTATTCAAGGTCTCACACTGACTCAGCAGCAAAGCACATACAGGAATGGAAAGTTCCTAACTTTTTTGGATAACGCTTTTTTGGATAACGAGACCAACTGAGTCCTCATCTGCATTTGAGAATGATTCGTGTCAAGCTGCCACAGATGAAGGCAAGGTATATTGTATTTAATACTCTTACTTGAACTGTTTATTGTTATTATGTGAAAGTTATGAGTCTGGGCTTTTAAAAATTTTTTTTGTATTTCTTATAGCCTAGAACCAAAAGACAAATTGGAGAGCGAAGCTGTTATGTTGATGGTACTTTTAAATTTTGGAATATCCCAGCCCCACTCCTCTCGAAAAGTAAAGGAGGAGAAATCGGTAGAAGTCTTCCTCATATTTAAAACATTGCCTCCCAAAAATATAATTCATGGGAGTTTTTTAGTTAGGCTAGTTGATCTTCATACCAAAAGATCTGTCCAAAAAAGGAAGAAAATAATTGAGCTCTAATAACCATGAAATTGCAATTTATTATTTTCCTAAGTTCACTTTCCTAAAGATCATTCATAAATATAAATATCCACCCAACATTCTACTGGGTATGAAATATTGCAGTGACTAATACTTATCACCTGAAATTAAATGGTTTTATCACAAACAGAAGTAATGAATTATGTTTACCAGTAAATTTTATTTTTTCTGGTAAAAAAAAAAAAACCTGAATAAAAGATGATGCAGTAGCGAATGAAAGAGAACTAAAAATTAAATGTAGTTACATTTAGTATTTTAACTTATCACAAGAAAATTGCATTGACTTGGACCGTGAAAGTGACGCAATGGGTTTGTTTACCTGCTATCATTCTTTCATTCAGCAGCGCCCTCACCATCATCAAATAAAAGGCGCACACGTGAAGAGAAATGTGTTTGGAGGAGGAGTTAGTAGAAACAGGAGACTAGGAAATCATAAGCTACTGAAGTTTATGTTTGTTTGTTTATTTTTTGTTTGTTTCTTTGTTTAGCATTCTCTGCCTACAAAGTCTAACAGCCAATGAATCGTTAAAATTAGGCAGCTGCTTCTGGAATGTGAAGCTACCAATTCTTGGAAAGTTCCTCTGAACAGATTATCTTCCCAAAGGCTTGACACATATGTGATCATTAGAATTTTATTTCTTTGTGTTAAAAGTCACCCTAGGGAAGACAGCGCAGTTGAGAGGCATTTACTTCAATGAATATTATTTTGTCATATCTTTTCAAATATAAAAGCCAGCTGGGAAAATGAGAGAGGCTGAAAAATGCAGAAGGCTATTTGGAGCCTGTAGTTTAGGTGAGTACAAGCTAAGTGACCCGGGATAAGTTACTCAATGCTCTCCAAGACTTCCTTGTTAATGGAGGGTAATAAAAGTAAGTGCCTATCTCCCAGGATTGCAGGGAGGGCCAAATTATCATGGTAATGACTCTCAGAAAATATGTGCTCATTAAATATTAACTGTTTCTCTTCCTCCCCCTCCTCCTGTCCTTCTATATTCCTGCCCCCAGCATCACCACCACAGCCACTTCTCAACCTCACAATTCCACCGCCAGTGTTGTCTTGGGGACATGCTGGAAGTGTAAACAAAAATCAGATACACTGTTTCTCACTTCCCTTTAGCCAAAGAGGTTATCCATGAACAAGAAGAAATAGTTCAAGCTACATTGTTTCTCCTGAATGTTTTTCTAAGGAAATGAAGGTATCTCAAAACATTGTTAATTTCCTTCCCCAAAACACTGGAACTAAAAAATGTAAGAGTTTTTCTTCTCTTCTTTTGGAGTTTGATTTTTAAGAGTTAGGTGAATACATGTTGTTAAATATTCCTAAACTATTTACTATTTTCTCTTGCATGATTTTCCATCAGAAATTGAATTTTCTCTCTCTCTCTCTCCCCACTTTGGGCTTTGCTTATAGGTTCATAGGCCATTTGAATTAATTTCACAAAAATATCAGGGGAATGTAAAATGTCTGTTATGCTGCAGTTAGCAGAGATAATCATGTCTACCTCTGAGGACTCGGATTGGGCCTCTAAGTAACTCTGATGGAGGATGCTGTGGATTTTCAGGGGGAAAGGTTCTCAGAGAAGGAAACTCTCCAAGTCAGAGTCTTAGGAGCTACTGTAATTTACATCTTCCGATGAATTCTCTGTTCATGGACTCAAAAGCAAGACAGTTAACGAATGTCATAATTAAGTTTTCAATTTTAATATTGTATTTTTTAATTCATTCAGAACATAGCACATAGTATTTACTCAGGAAAACATTTTTAAGAAATTTATTTATATATTTAGTATGTATTGACTATATGCTATGCTGTTTGTGATAGAAGGATCCCAGATGAATAAAACATTGATCCTTCTCTAATAAAATATTATAAAAATATACATGTAAAAATAACAATATTATAAAATAGAAAATAGCAAACAGCATTGAACAAACAGAAATCATAGGAATTTGGCAGAAGTACAGAGATATTTATGATATACATTATTTCTGCCCTTCATTCCCAGAATATTAAAAATTACATTATAGTTTAGAGATAAGTGTACTAAAAATATTTAGTACAAAGAGAAATAGAAATCCATGATAAATATATTGCTAATCCAGGCCAAAAATGTCTATTTCACTAATTTTTAAAAAAATGATTAGTCATGTGAAATAAATATCGGATTAATTTTCTTTTTTTTTTTTACATTTGACAAGTTGATTTCAAGTATATGCATAAGATGAGCAAGTTTCCAAGTGCTTCCAGGCTTACCTGATAAAATAATATTCCCTAAGATAGCTTGATTGGGTGTGAGGAAGGGAGAATAAAGTCTAAAATAAAGCCTAAGGTACAATATATCTCCTGATGAGATAGCTTTGGACTGATTTGTGAGAGAAAATTGCTGAGCATAAAGTGTTTGTTTTATATTCACTTAAACCATGGTGTGGGAAATGGAGCTGCAGCATGAGCAGTCAGACTCTATTATAACAGTTCATGAAAAATTACAGTTCAATATATACAATATATCTGTCCGTATCCCTATGTGAATTAGTAAAATATTCTTGAAGACAACAACAAACAAAAATAACCAATTCTGATGGAAACTGCTTTTCTTTGATAACTGCAGAAGCACAGACATAATAACATAAGTAATGGAAAACTTTATAAGTCCCAAAAAGATAATGGACATGCTCTTTCAACCATGGCTTGCTTTGGTATTTGTAGGAATAAATCTAAAGCGTCTACTCTAATGTATCATTAAACTTTTATCAGATCATAGTCAGAATGCATGAGGATTAAAACTCATTGTAGCTGAATAATGTATGCTAAAATGTATCTTGTTCGTGTTAGGGTCCTAATCATCACTTGGCTACCGTGCTTCAGTGGGCTGATGGGCATTTGCCCATTTTGAACTTAAACACTAATATCTTGACAACAGACGGGGGATATTTTTATCATTTTGAAAACGCAGTGCGAGCATGTGAATGTGGGCCATGCTAACTTCCATTTGAGTAAGGAGTTAAATTTCTTACTCATCATTTAATATGATCTTTGAGATGTTTTTTAAATGAGCTAGATGGGTCTGCAGCAACTTTTCTGTGTGTTTTGTCTTGAAATTTCTTTATCATTATATTCTTAGCTTCTTAGTACCAGAGGTATCCTTCTGTCAAATGGTCAGTCCCCCTCACTTAGTCTTTCTTTTGTTAAAATTTTAATCAACTTTTTAATTAACACTGAAGTATGAAGGCCTCCTGCCATCCACGTTTCATGCTTTCCCAAGTGCACGTGGATTTTTTACAGAAGTGAATGATTGAGATGAAGGAATGAATTTTAGATTTCATTGAGAGGAGGTGTGGAAGGTGAAGGACAGTGAGGCTTTCTAATATTTCTACTACATCCCCCAGCACTGGTCTGATTACTACACGTATCATAAGAGATCAGCCGTGCACAATCCATGGAGTGAGTTAGCTACTCACTTACCTGTCTTTCTGAAAGCTTGAATTTCTTCTTTATTCTATGGATTTTCCATGAGCAGGGAAGCCATACTTATGTATTCTTGTCTTTTTGTTTATTGCTATTGGACTTTAAGGCATTCTCAGGAATCTTTTGGCCTCTTTGAAATTGAAGAAAGACATTATGTGATGCTCTACAGAGAGGAGAAAACATCATTGTGGATGAGACAGGTGAGGCTACCGATAGACAATATCTTTTAGAATAATTATTAGGAACAAAATACTGTCCATTTGACTTCAGATTTTCAATGAGAATGAATTTAACTTGGTTCATAAAGACAGATTATCACTATGGGGCTGAGGGATAAATTGTGTTCAAGGCAAGACCCCCCTTATCTGAAATTATTTTATTGACAATCTTCCAGAAGCCCTCAAATTTCCATCACTGGAAGTGTATTAGTTGGGGCATAGCAGAGCACCATGGGAAATCCTCAGTAATATTAATAGATATACCCGTAACACAACCATATTTGATAGTTACTCCATGAATGAATTGTTAGATTGCTTTATAACCTTAGCAGATGGCTGAAAGGAGTGTTTGTGTGACTCTGAAAGAGTGCATGGGACAATATTGAGCAGGGGCTAAAAAGAGACAAATCTAAAATCACAGTGTGGCTACATGAAAGGACTGCCTTCTGGCTTGAGGGGCTCTCAAGAGGGGAAGAGAAGTCTGACTTAAGGACTACTTTGTCTCCGGGACTGTTCTGCCTGGGACATTGCAACAAAGAGGAAAATTATGACAACACAGTTTGACGCACACTCAGACAGCAGTTTGCTTCACAGTGGGGATTGCATCTTACCTGTGTTCAAGCATCAGTACTGACCATAGTGCATGACTCGTGCCAGAGACACAGTCAATGTTTGTTGAGTGAACAAATGAATACATGAATATGATAATATAATTTTACTTTAAGGAATCCCCAGCATTCCATATAGACATTTTACTTTATTTTAATGTAAACAATAACATCCGTATCTTATTATCTAGCAAATATATAGATGTTATTGTTTTCATTAAAAAAAGAACAGGAAAAAAAAAGAGTAGCAGTTAGGAGACAAAGCCAGATGTGATTATTTATAGTATGATGAAAAACATTTCACAGAAATTTCTACCAAGTGATCTTTCATTGGAAGAATAACTGCTGATAGTCAAAGCAACAGGAAGAATGGACCCAAAATGGCAAAGCATGCAGGGAGACTTAGAAATCTCCAGGGAGGCTTAGATTTCCTGAGGGAATCTTAGCAGTCCTGAAAAGTGGGGAAGGCATTAGAGAACAACTGTTTTTTGATATAAATAATAGATCGATCCAATTTTAAAGTCATTTCCACATAGTCAACAATAGCAACAAAAAGCCCTATGTATATATGCGCTGGGGTTACTTCAGATGCACACTTGTATTCAGTGTAGCATCACTGAGAACAACATACACAACACAATACATCAACCAAAGTCCTGTAAAGTACTAAAAGGGTTGAATCTGCTGTGCCTTTCACAGATTTCAAGTAAGTGTCTCACCATGAGATATTTGCAAGTGGCACTAGCATCATTTGTCTAATTTTCTAGTTTCTGATGTGGAGTGTCGAAATGCTTTGGAAATACTACACACCACACAGTGCACTTGTTTTGTGATTCCTACTGGTCTGTGGTTTATTCGTTCGACAAATATTTTCAAGAGCCCAGTAAGTGCCAGGCAATATTTTAGATGCTGGGGAAAAAGCAATGGAAAACAGAATCTCTGACCTCAAAGGCTTCACGGTGTGTGGGTGTTGGGGGCAGTAGGTGGTAGTAGTGGGAAGAGTAAATGAAAAAACAAGGTAAAAATACAAAGTCGGGATTCAACATGTGTAATGGAGGAAAAGTGGTAGACAGGAAAGGCAGATGTGCCCTTCGCTGTTTTTGAAATGGTGGTAAAACAAGTCGTCTCTGGGGAGGTGATGTTTTAGCCAAGCTGAAGGAAGAGAGGAATGAGAACTGAGGATGCCTTGGGGAAAAGTGTCCGAGGCAGAGGGAACTGCAGTGCACAGGCTCCGAGGCTGGACTGCTTTTGAAGTGTTGGAAGGAAAGCAGAGTCCAGGTGGAGCAGAGGACAGCCCAGGGAAGGCCAGAAGCGGATGCTACAGACGGGTCCCTCCGGGGTCTGAGCACTGGACTCTCACAAGCCTTGGAAGGCTGCTGTGTGGTCCCTACAACAGCTCCTCTTAGGAAGTTTGGGGAGTTTTGCTAGACAAGTCTCTAGTTATCAAACATTGAAATTCACTTTCCTATCCCTGCCAAGCTTCATGAACTAGGCCCCGTGGGCTGTCTCTGCTCAGCCTGCCTTCCTTAGGTGAATAACCATGTTGTGTAGGAAGAACACAAAGAATCGTCGTATGAAAAATGATACGTTGCATAAAACAGAAAAGCAATCATTGTTATTTCAGTTCAACCTCCTGAAAAAAGCCATTCTGGAATAAAACCCAAAAGGCTGCTCTAGAAATGTAAACACCTGCGGTGAACAGTGTTGACAGAGCCAGCATAGTGACGTCAGAGGACACTTGAGGGGCCTTTACCTTTAAATCGGCCCCACACATTCCACAGAGCCTAGCTCACGTCTGACCTCGTGCATGCACTAATTTGGTTGTTACTTACAGCTCTGCGATAACATAACACTAATTACATCATTTATTTGCTATTTACAAATTACATACAGCTTTATCCTAGCGCATTACTACACTGTAAATACTCCACGTGTGTGCCTGGCTGTAGGGTCACCAGAAGGGACATTTACAGACCTTGACATGGGGCTGGTTCTGTCATTGTTTCTTCTTACCTAGTTCACAAATTCCATGATAACAAGGGCTTTTTCTGTACTTCTCTGTAACTCCTACAAACACAAGGCCTTTCATAGACTAGTAAAAAATGTCTGTTGACATTTAGAAAAAGGTAGAAAAATATATAAATATATATAAATGGAACAACATGTAACCTACTTTTCTTTGCTGGTAACTTACAGTGGGGATTTGAGCCATGATTTCCAATTCAGCGTTGGGTTACCATCACCGTGAGTTTTCCTCATTGGATTTCATTAGGTCAATTTCTCTGACTGTCAGAAGAGTAAATCACATACTAAGAGTGAGTGGGACCAAAGACCCCCATGTGTGGTTCCTTCTCATCCTCCCACCAGAGTACAAGCACATCCCAGTGGAGTTTCAGTGGAACCTCCCTCAGTCTGGTGAGCACTGTGTCTGGTGTGGAGACATATGAACCTGAAGTGTGCAAGAATAAAGAAAATAATTTTACAAGTTTATACAGAGAGGGAAAACCTAGGGAGAAATACTTCTATATGTTGGAGTTTTGTCCCACAAGGGAAATAGAAAAATTTAGTTAGTCATATTAATTTTCCCTAAATGTGCAGTGCCAAATTTGTGTGATAGTTAATTTATATAATATATAGTTTATGTAGCATATAGTTTGTATAGCATATAACTACTAGTTATTCAAAAACAGTGTAATATTTTCTGCTAAAAACAAATTGTAACAAAAGAAAAGATTTCTGGGCTTACCAGTGAGTAGTGCACACGATACGTGTCACTCAGAGTGATGTGCTTTCAAACAGCATGATAGTTGTCATTAAATATATTTAGACAATTTTGAAATAGATTTCTTCCTCAAAATGTCCAAATCACGTATTAAGCAGGAAATGAACAGAGATGTGAAAAACCTCACAAGCACTTAATGAGGATATAAGTTGCTGCAGCTCTGACGGCCAGTTCTTCCCATTTAGGGCTCTAATTTTGCAGGTAATCCTCCCCTCCCTACGCATGGCCGCAGAAATGCCCATGCTTCATCAACTGTCAAATTGGCCGGCTCCCCATGGAGTCACAGGACCACTGAATCATGAAAGTTTCATGACTTTGCTGTTTACCACTGAGGTTCTCCAAAGAGAACAAGTAGGTTTGGATATATATTTACTCCCTTTTGCCACATGCATATATAAACACATACATGTATGTGTATATGAAGTTATTTGTATGTTTGTGTGTTAATACCCGCAAACATTTATATTGTTGAGTATAAAAAATTCTAAGGTTTTCAAAATTGTGACAATAAAATCAGATGATGCTCTCGGGTTGTTAGAATTTTCACTGGACTTCTGCAAGATACTTTCTGCGATAGAAGTTTCTGTGCTTCTCTGTGCACACCAATAAGGCGCTGGTACTTACCTTGAAATGGTATTTATCTACCCCTTCCTCTGGGGCCTGGTATTGAAAGAGTCAGGGGTTTCTCTGAGAAAATATCTGGTTATTTGAAATACTCCTGGTTTATTTCTTTGGTGTTTGTGCAGTACTTCGGTATAATGAAATTGTCCTTCCCATCCACTCCACAAGCTCAGGGACTCTGGCTTTTATAGAAAGATTTCAAGGCCAACTGCACGTTGTATTATGAGCCTCTGGCAACCCACAAGGCCAGTGGGTCAAAGCTGGGGAAAAGAGAAGACATATGGAAAATTGGACAACTTCCAAGAAAATAAACTTTTCACAGTTACATAGTCCAAATAGATCAAGCAATATACGATTCTTTGGATTCTTTGAATTACCAATCTAAATTTAGAGGACAGTTTTTCTGTTTGGGGAAAAGTTGGTATTTTTTTGACTCTCATCATTTTATTAGCATTAGAATGGAAAATGTGAAATATAGGAGAAAACATTTATGATATTTAGAACTCAACTGAAAGTAGTCACCTCCTAACAGTCTGCCTGATTTTCCCTCTCACTAGGATTATCTGGAATGGGGCAAAATGTAAGCCTCTCATAGAATTCAGGTTTCAGATGCAAAGGGAAGAACAATGAGGCAAGAAGACATTTCACTACTTAAGGGATTTAAGGTGAATTTTACTTTTTTTCATTATCTCAGAAGCAACTTGAGTTAATACTTGACACATACTTTCTCTTTTTCTCACTGACTCTTCCTGTTCTCCAAGTATGTCTGAAAGTTGTAATAAAATTTGTATTAATGGGATATGAATGGGAGTGATTAGATTATCCATAGAATGAATATCAAGGATCAATTCTTTCCTTAAGTACTCCATTCTCTGAGTTCTTTTGTTTTTAGCTTAGTCAACCATGGTGAGTTTATCCTGTAATAGGAAATAATTCATTCTCCTTTCTTATCTTGGATTAAACATATTTTCTTGAAGACTTAACCCACATCAGGTTAGATGGCCCTGAAATAAATTATTCCCCAACTCGTAAAACTGAGAGACACCAGAAGAAAAAAAATTTACTGTAATTTATGGGAATTTATTACTGTTATTACTGCTAGAAGAAAGGTGATGCATGATTGACATACACCCAAAAATGCACACACGTGCACATACACATGTGTACATACACACACATGTGCATATACACACAAGCACACATGCACACATATTCAGACACACCCACACACATGCACACACAAATGTTTCATTTGTTCCTTGATTCCCTTAAATATTAATATCATAATAACTGTAAGAATGTTTTAATATTTATCTGGCATTTTTGCTTAGCAGTAAATTCCCATTAAAAAATAAAAACTTACAAATAAAAAGTGAAACAAATTTTGTGATTTTACATTGTAATGTAAATATGATCTATAGAAAGTTCAGAGATTATAGAGGACCGTGATTTTAGAAGGAATAGAAGGACAGAAATCAAAATATTTTGAAACTATCAAAGATGTGGAGGAAGTAAAATGACGTAGACAAATTTGCTTGGATCAAAAATATCACTCAAGCTGTGAGGCATTGAGGCTAAACCTCTCAATTAAAACAGCAGGCCTTTCTGAGAGCCAGAGGGAGTCCACAGGTAGTCTCTCTGTGAACAAGACTGACAATCTTGGTAGATGCCCTGGACACCTGGGCAGGACTTTCGGCTTTTTAAATCCTGCATGTGAAAGAGAGAGTTATGTACTGCCATCCACAATGCAAAACCAGATGGTCCAGGTTGAGTATTTTCCAGTGTTGTCAGGCATAATAACTGATGTATTATGAGACACTTGTTCAGTTATTCAA
Organism: Avahi laniger; assembly: GCA_963575035.1. NCBI lineage: Eukaryota > Metazoa > Chordata > Mammalia > Primates > Indriidae > Avahi > Avahi laniger. Next base: position 1,400 of record CAUYSK010044497.1, on the reverse strand, counting down.
ATTATTATAGAAACATGAACAAATTTGCTTTTATTTCAAAGTTCAGAAACAATGAACTATAAAATTTGCCATTGTTTTCTAGAGCAAAAAATACGATTTTTTTTCCAATCTGCACTAACACATTAGGTTTAGGTGCTTACATAGGCTTTGCTTTCCATACATCAAGCATCAGCTTTGATTTCATTGTGGAAAACTCATAAATGTTGGAGATTCAGAATCCATAGAAACAATTTCACTTATTTTAAATTAAAACACACACACATTAAGCTGGAACAAAACTACAATTTGAACCATATGTATTTCTCTAGGTTGGCTCATCTTTAAATGTTCGGGTATCATAGAGCATGACTACTTACAAATTTATTTCATTTATTTAACAAATAATTATTGACTGCCTACTATTACTGAGCACTATTCTAACACTTGGGATACACCAAAGAACAAAAGAAAAAGTCTCACCATTTAGAGTTTATATTCTAATGGAGAAGATAGAAAAGAAACAATAAAGGGTAAAAATGCTATAGTAAGAGCAAAAGAAGGAGAAGGGTAGGGACCAGGAAAGCTGTGGGCAATGGGATGGGGTCCAAGGGTGTGGGCAGAGATTGGAAATACTGTAACATTTAAGTTAGTCCAGGTGGGCTGCATCTGGGATGGGATGTTAGAGCAAAGACCTGAGATGGGAAGTTAGCCACAGACTTCTAGGGGAGGAATTACCCAGGCAGAGGGAGCAGGGAGAGGAAGTCCCCTAAAGAGGGAGAAACAAGGTGAGATAGGGCTGGAGCTGGGGGCGGGAGCTGTGCAGGTGCAGACAATTCTAAGTGTGCCTGGTTTTGACCCAAGTGGATGGAGTCACTGCAGGGTCTCAGCACAGGGAAGACAGCCTGCAGCTTCAGTTCCAAAAGCGCCCTGGCTGCTGCGAGAGCCGTAGAGACAGTGACAGAGGAATTAATGACTCAGCTGTATCAGGTTAGGCATCTTCCCCTCGGTTGACTCAATCCCATGAGGTTTCAACTAATATCTAGAAAGATAAGGATATGTGTACTTAAGGTATCCACATATCTAAAACAGACAATATACACCTGACAGAATAATGGCCAAAAAACATATGAAAAAATGCTCAACATCTCTAATCATCAGGGACTGTACTTTCATAACATGGCAGCAGGGGCCGAGGAGTGCGGCTGTGCCACAGCTGAGGGCGTGGCCCCGGCCAGCCCAGCACCGGGGAGTCAGCTGCCCCTTCCCGGCTGTCTCCGCAACGTTGGGAAGACAAGCTAGGAGGGAACGTAGCTGGATAATTGACTCCTCCAGCTACGACTCTACCTGCAAATAAACACAGACGTCCAAGCCTCTCCCATTTTCTTTTGTTTATTGATTTTTTCCAATCTTTCATTCATTCA
>CAUYSK010044496.1:0-21902 GCA_963575035.1 Avahi laniger | reverse complement strand
GTATATGCATGCACAAAGAGTGCAATGTGCACCACCCAAATGATGAACATATTTGAAACTCGGACTTAGGGAGGGAGGTGGGGGCAAGGGCAACATATGTAACAGAAACATCTGTACCCCCATAATATGCTGAAATAAATTTAAAAAATTAAAAAAAAAAAAAGAAAACAATCCCATTTTTACTAGATCAAAAAGAATAGGAATAAATTTAACCAAGGAGGTAAAATACTTGTACACTGAAAAGAAATTGAAGAAAACACAAATAAAAGGAAAGATAGCATGTCTTAATGGATTAGAAAAATTTATATTTTTAAAATATCCATATTACTCAAAGAAATCTATATATTCAATGCAAGCCCCCAAAAATTCCTATAGCAGTGTTTTATACAAATGTGAAAAATAATCCAAAAATTCATATGGAATCACAAAAGATCCTGAATAGCTAATGCAATCTTGAATAAGAAGAACAAATCAAGAGGCATCACGCTACCTGATTTCAAAATACACTGCAAAGTGGTAGTAATTAAAACAGTATGGTATTGGCATAAAAAGAACACACACATATAGGCCAATGGAAAAGAATAGAGAGCCCAGGAATGGGGGGGGGGGAGGCTCTTTGTCAGAACTGAGGCAGAAAGTGTCATGACTCCATATGGTAGGAGCTGACAGCTGACAGGAGCTGAAGGCTCCACCTGCTTCTCTTTCCCAGTTCAGTTCCTAGGTGGTGGTGAATGCAGTAGTTCCTGCCCTCTCGCTCTCCCTCTTACATCTATGGTTAGAGAGCAGACAAGGACGGACAGAGCCCTGGACCAGGCCACAAGCAAGCACATCTTGGAAGGACTGAACCTTTATCCTAGACTGAGTGAATCTCCAGTTGTAATTACTAAAGGAAATTCAACAATCCATGGTTACGAATAACTAAACACAAAGCATGCAAAGCGCTGTGAATGAGGACCAGCAGCAATAGATCTGTGAAAACGTAAGATAATGGATTTGTTGACAGATTTTAAATGTCTTACTATACTTAAAGTAATAGGCAAGATTTAAAATATCTACAAGGAACAGGAAACTATAAAATGATCTAGCAAATTTGAGAAAGATACCAGGTACAGCTTGTAGACATGAAAAGTTCAATAATTGTAATAAAAATCCAACAAATGTGTTTACCAGCAGCTTAGGTAAAACTGAAGAGATTAAATGAACAGGAAGATAAAGCAGAAGAAAATATACAGATTTCATGTTAGAGGACTAAAAAGATGAATAATTTTCAAGACCAATTAAGAATCAGGGAGAGTAGACTGAGATGTGTGTCTAATTAGGATTCTTGAAGAGGAGTGAGGACAGAGTCAGTATTTGGAGAGGTGATGACTGAGAATATTACAGAATGGATAAGACAGCCACCCAAAAACAAAAACCCAGGCAGGACAAATGAAAATAAATCCACATGTCGACAGATTAGTGATATAACAACCAGAGGGAAAATTTCAACAGTGAGGGTGAAAAGATCATTTTAAGACAAAAACCAAGACAGCTGCTGACAGATACTTGCTAAAGGGAATTCTAGAGGATCTTCTTGGAAGGAACATGATGCTAAGTGGAAAAAAGTAAGAGATGAAACAAGCAAATGAAGAGTAAAGAAGGTGGTAAATATTCAGACAATTTTAAACAAATGTATAAGAAGAATAATGTTGGGGAGGCTGAAAAAAGGATGATTGAATACATGAAAACAATAATGTCCAAATTGGAAGGGCTAATGGAAATGCACAGGTGGGTAAAGATTTTGTTTAACTTTGAATTTGTTGAACCCTGCATGTTATTGTGTTTTAAAGGTAATTACTAAAGAATAAAAACTGTAAATTACTTCTGTAGTAGTAGAGGGGAGAAATGAAATGATTTTAAATAATCCAAAAAAAGAAAGGGGACAAAAAGAAACCAGGACAGGTGGGAAAATAGCACAAAATGAGATTATGGATTTAAACCCAAATATATCACCATTAATATTAAATATAAATTGACTAAATGTTCCAGGTAAAACATAAAGATATCATACTTGATTTTTAAAATCCAACTCTTGTGCTGTTTACAAGAGGCAAAAAGGGTAAAAGTAAAAGACTGGGAGAAGATATACCATAGAAATATTATTGAAAGAAAACTGGTATTATATTAATGTTATATAAAACAGAATTTAGGACCCAAATAAACATTATGTAGAGAGAGGGTCACTTCATAACGATAAAAGTTCAATTCATCTGAAGATTTAGCAGTTTTAACTTTGGGTGTTATCTGTTAACATCTCAATATATAAAGCAAAAATTGACAGAAATGGTCAAATCTATAATCATAGTAGATACTTTTAGTGCTTTTGTCAGTACAAAAATCAATAAGGATTAGAACTTTTGAATAAAGTATGGAATTTATTCTATATATAACTATATCTATATCTATATATATATATATATATATATATATAGATATATAAATGCTGCAGCCAACCAGTGCATACTTCGAAATTTTCAGATTGGCCATATTCATGGTGCTAAGGTAAGTCTCAACAAATATTTAAGGATTGAAATTATACAGAGCAGGTAGTCATACCACACTTGAATTAAACTAAAAATATGAATAAAAATATAAACAGAATCTCTATGTATTTTGAAATTTAAAAATACTTTAAGTATTTATTTGTAGGTCAAAAAATAATGGAAAATGGCTGGCATGGTGGCTCATGCTTATAATCCTAGCACTTCGAGTGGCCGGGGCAGGAGGATCACTTGAGGCCAGGAGTTCAAGACCAGCCTAGGCAACACAGGAAAACACTCTCTCTACCAAGAATAAAAAAAAATTATCCGGAGGCAGTGGTGAAAATATAAAAATTAGCTGGAAGCAGTGGTGCATACCTATAGTCCTAGCTACTTCAGAGGCTGAGGCAGAAAGATCACTTGAGCCCAGGAGTTTGAAGCTGCAGTGACCTATGATTATACCACTACACTCCGGGCTCAGTGACACAGCAAGACCCTGTCTCAAAAGGAAAATAAAGAATGTTTTGAAATGAAAGCTAATAAAAATACTACATATGAAAACTTGTAGGATGTAGCTAAAATATTATTTACAGGGACATTTGTAACTTTAAATATATTTAAAAAGAAGAAAAATAAAACAAGGAAATTAATGAGCTAAGCATCTATCTTGAGACATTACAAAAGGCAAAATAACCCTAAATCAATCACAAGGAACAATGTGAGTTAATGAAACAGAAAACAATATATAGAAAAATATATTAAGTAGAAAATGGTAAGTAGAAAAGCCCACCAAAGCCAAAATTTTATTCTTAGAAAAGGTAAATAATGTTGACAAATCTCAAGCAAATTGATCAAGAAAAAGACATAAATAACTAACATCAAGAATATAAAATGGAACTTCACTACAGATGTTGTAGACATATAAAAGATAAATGGTTACTAAGAAGAAAATGTGCAAATAAAAATAAATTAAATTTTAAAAAGAGAGAGTCCAGAAATACCCCCCCCCATTGATAGTCAATTTATCTTCAACAAAGTGTCAAAAACATGCAATGGGGAAACGAGTCTCTTCAATAAATGGTACCAGGAAAATTAGATATCCACATGAAAAATTGTGAATTGTACTCTTACACCACACCATATACAAAAATCAAGTCAAGTGAATTAAAGACTTAAATGTAAGACCTGAAACTCTAAAACTGTTAGAAGAAAACATAAAGCAATAGCCTTTCAAAATTAGTCTGGGCAATAGATTTTGTATATGTCCCCAAAAGCACAGGCAACAAAAGTGAAAGTATCAAACTGAAAAGCTTCTGCATAGCAAAGGAAACAACCGTGTATAACAAATATATACACACATACCTCATGGAATATCATTCATCTTTTAAAATAAGGAAATCCTGTCATTTGTGACAACATGGTTGAACATAGAGGACATTATATTAAGTGAAATAAACCAGGCACAGAAAGACAAATACTCCATGATCTCACTATATTTTGATTATAAAAATGTCAATTTACTAGAATCAGAGAGTAGTTGCCAGGGGATAGAAATTGGAGGAATGAGAAGATGTTGTTCAAGGAGTACAAAGTTTCAGTTAGGTAGAATGAAAAAATTCTGGAGATTTTTTTTTTTCACTTATACATGCTTACATTTTTTTTTTATTTCAGCATATTATGGGGATCTAATGTATGACATGGTGACTGTGGTTAATAGCGCTGTGTTATATGCTTGAATTTGGTAAAAGAATATATGAAAAATAGTCTCGCCACATGAAAAAAATGTTATCTATGAGAGGTGATGGAGATGTTTATTAGCTTGATTGTAATAATCATTTTATCATGTATATAGATATTAAAACATCAATATGTTTTATACCTTAATTATATACAATTTTTATTTGTCAATTATACCTCAAAAAAGCTGGATAAAACAACAAATTTCTCTCCTAACCTGTGCCTATTACTCATTCTCATATGAAGCCTACTCTCACAGAAGATGAAATACAATAGAAACAAAGAAGTCATTTCTACTCTTTCTCTGTCAGCTTCAAGCTATAAGTCCTCCTTGCTCTTCTTATTTGAAACATACCTTTCAAACCCTTTTATTAATCTTAGCCCTTTGTGTAAATCCACATTTACTCTGAATCAGTCTGTCTGCTACTTTCTTATACCTCATGTTACTCTTATTTTCACATTCATCATTATTTATCCTTTTCTTCTTCACTTAAAAAAATTTTATTTATAATTACACCTTTGAGAGTTTCTCCCCACCACTAAGTCCTTCTCTTCTTTGGTTGCAGGAAATGGAATCAGACACATATTTTTTTTAAATTTCTGCATGTACTTTTTTATATTTAGTATAAACATCACATTATTTTGCACAGGCAGCATATGCTGGGCATAGAATTTTAGCAGAACATCCTGAAGGATTATCTCAGGCAAACAATAGTTGGAAATGGAGTTGCAAGCCAGGAACTGTGGGCCCAGGATAGTGGGATACCTGGGATTGAAAAAACATTGATTGCACAGAAAAAAAAATACTTCTATTCTCAATTTTGTTTCAGGCTGGCCTTGTGGGAAAATCTCATACTAATACTGTGCCCTAACTAAATAGTGCCTCCAGTTACCTGAGTTTAAAGTATATCCTGGGAAACTGTTATGTCAGATTGTTTTCTAAGTAGAGCCACTTGCTTCAATTCAGATTGTAGAGGAAGCTCTGTAGTCTAATGCTGTCAGACACTAGCCTCTGGCTATCCTGACAATTTGAATATCAGACCCACATACACATTCAGAAAGGAAGTTCAAAAATGCATGCCAATTATCCTTTATTAGTTATCTAAAACGCTATTTCTGGTAGATGGGAAGCTGTGGTTGCCCTATTCTAGGGTCAGTTCCTCAGCATCCACTCTCCCCTCTTCAAAAAGATGTTCAGTTTACTTTTACCTAAACTAATCTGCTCTATTTCAGAAAATATTCTATCATTAAGATTCTTTCATGGAATGAGATACCAGAAAATAAAAGGGATTGGCACTATTTTTTCCTTTTCCTCAGGCTTCATTTTATTTCACTTTTTCAAAGAGTTTGAAACTCATTTCAGTATAGCTTTCACACATCTTTCAACCTTTTGCCCCATCTTGTCTTATTCATTAGTCTTCTAATGAAGTCTTCATTGTCTTCTTCTAACATCTCTTGGAGATAGAGAGTAAGAAAGTAGGAGAGTGAAGGCAAAAAGAAGTTAGAGGATTAAGAGTAGAGGACTAGAACTATCCCGTTGCTCTTTGTTTCATCTTAGTTCTTGCTGTTACTTTGCACCAGTGGCTTTCAAACTCTGTTCCAAAGGTATCCCAGGCCTTCAGTAGAGTCTTAGAGTTCTAAGTAATATCTGGAAAAGGGTTCTATGGTTTTAATTTTTAAAATAACAGACATATGTTTATTCATTCAATAAACATGTATTATATACCTACTATTCACTAGGCACAATTGTGGAGACGATGTTAAACAAGATCAACAAAAACATGGTTCATTTATTTACAGTAATTATTTCAAATTGATTAAAATATCACTTATTTCTGAAGAGTCCTGGAAAGGAGACCCTTATTCTATCATATGATGTGTGAACATAGGAATACATTCCTTCTCTGGGGTTAGGATAACTAGATGTCTGATTCACAGGCCTGGAAGTAGACTATTGTTGCCTTATACCCTGGACTAGGCCCTATATATATTTGCTTCCAGATCAAACAGTCTCTGGTTCTCTAATTTTCACTTAACTCCAATTGATGCTACTTAAATTTTCATCTTCATAGTACAAAGCCAATACAGCAGGGCCCTTTTATAAGGCTGGCATCAGAAAACAGTATAAATATCAGCCTTATAAGCTATTCACATTCCAGATTTTACATTTGGAGAGACACGATTTAGCCTACTCAAGTATTATTGAGTGATTTTGTTATAATGGAGTTTTCATATTGAAAGACCAATTTTGAAAATTAAATAATTCTCTTTAAGATCCATTTTAAATGTCTAAAATATGTAATCCAAAATTTGATGGGATCTTCGGCACCAAAAAAATTAGTGAATAATTCAAAGTGTCTATGTCATGATATTAGTGACATGGTGAGATGATTTTTCACTTGTGTTTTTCAAAAAATAACCTGAGGATATATTTTTCCCCCCTCTACTACATCAGTCAGAGAACTGGTATCTTTCCATAGGCAGAAATAATACATTGCCATTGCTGTAGCTGAAAATATTAAAATTTAAATTACATTCCACCCTGCTGTCAAGATTATATTAACCAAACTTAAATATACTAAAAATGACAGTACAATAAAATGCAGAGTATGATAAATCACTAAGCTTCTCTATTTCATATATGCAGAGAGAGGGCTGAATTAAGTGCTTGAATCTCCCTGCCCAAACTTGTCTCAATGTTTCAACATTTGCAGAGAAAAAAGATTCAAATTAGCATCCAGTTCTATCCTTAGAAAACATTTCTTGCTCAGACAGAAGTTATCATCACAGTGAAACTAAAATCAATTTATACATTATATTCAGCATGGACGAAATGCAGGTGGGAGTAGGGTATATACAAAAGAGTTTAATTGAAGAGCTGTTCTAAGAGAAGAATGTTCAGAGTCACACTGATTAAGGGACTAGAGTACCTTTGGGGATGTTACACTTTTTGTTCTCAAAATCAGAAGTATAGGAACAAAGGCTAATATACTTCCCTTCCACTCATGACATAATGGGAAGTTTTATATGTAGTAAATCATGGCGGATAAACAAATAACATCTATGAAACTTGATAAATGGGCACTGTTTCTAAACAGCCAAATATGAGCCAGATAAAACATTACTTTAACAGATAATGAGACATAAAACCTTCCTTAATATAATATATTGAAGATATATTTATAGAATACCTACTGTACATCTAGTATGGATCTATTTGCCAAGAAACCAGAGATGAATAGTAATGATAATGACCACCATCATCCCAACAGTTGGCAGTCATATGATGCTTACTATGTTGAGTCACTCTGCTAGGTTTATATATAACGTTTCAATTAATCCTTACAATAGTCTTATGAGGTGAGGACAATTACTACCACTATTTTACTAATGAGGCATAGGAACTGGCTTAAGTGTCATGGGTACATATGCAGTAAGTGGCAAATTTGATATTAAAACCCAGGCAGTCTGCTTCAGAGTCTGCATTGCCATGGAATTTAGATTCTAGTTGGAGGAGACAGACAATAACATATAAACAAATGCATTAATCAACAAGACACTCTCAGCTAATGATAATTGTTATGAAGAGAATAAAATAGGACAATTTGTTAAAGAGTGGCTGGGGAAGTAATGTTAGACAAGATAGTGAGAGAAACATATTCTACATTGAACAAATATTTACTGAGCATGTACCATGTGCCAAATACTGCTCTAAGTGTAACGGATCCATGGTGAAGAATTAGACAAAATTCCTATCTTCATGGAACCTAGGTTATGGTAGGGGAGAGAGTTAATAAATGATTCCAGAAATTAACATATAACTGTAAATTATATTTATAATTTTATTACAAAGGAAATACAAAGTGGGATAAGAGATAATAATAAGAAGAGCTTGTTATCAAGATTCAGAGGAAGTGATCAGGGCAAAGCTTCTCTGAAGAAGTTCCACTTGAGATGAGTTCTAAAGAAATAATGAAAGTTAACCAGATGATGAGAACAGCCTACAGTAAGGGGTGAATATATGTGAAGTCACTATTGCATGATGGAGCTAGGTGCTTTCAAGAAACTGAAAGAAGGCAAGTATGACTAGATTGACTAGATCACAGAAAGCAAGGAAGGAATGGTGAGAGGTGTCAAAAGCTCATTAGGATGAATGATTAGAAAAAGCCAATTTTAAAGTAAGGGGACCTAGTTAGGAAAATATTCCTGTAATCCAGCTTGGAATTTCTCTTGCTGTCATTTAAAACCAGGTGTAGATTGGGCCTTTGTTGCTCCATCTTACAGCATTGAAAGAGGTTCAAAAGAGGGGAGTTCTAGTAATCTTGAGCATGGAGGAGAAAGACAAAGGTTCAAGGACAGAGAATGTTTTATTAACTACTGTACTGTATCACCAATGCTTGAAGCATAGCAGATACTCGGTGATAGTTTGTTAAAGTTGGCTAAACTGAGCAAGTCTAGAGATGATGAATGCACAATTTTTCCCAGACTTTGAAATATAAGACCTAGGGAGATTCCCCACTCAACAATGAATCTTGAAAGTCATTGGTGTAGCTACATGTTTTCCAATTTTTCCTGTGAATCACCTGGGGATCTTGTTAAAAATGCAGATTCTGATTCAACAGTTTTGGGATTGGGCCTTTGACTTTGTAACTCTAACAAGCTCCCAAGTGATGCTGATGCTGTTAATCTCTGGACCACACTTTAAGAAGCATTTAACAAAGGCTCAGGTGATTTATATGTGCATTAAAGTTTGCGAATCATTGGTCTCCATGACCTCTAATAAGCATCCCTTTTAACCCTGAGATTTGATAATTCTAGTAAGCAGTTTTAGGACAAATGAAAAAGATTAGAATTATTAAATTATTCCCAAGAGAACAGACTAGCTGAAAATAAAGATTAGTCCAAAATGAATTTAGACAAATTCAGAGAATGACAGATTCACATTAAAAGAAGGTGGAGACATTCTAAAACTACATAATACCCTTGGCAAAAATGGTTGCTTGTCGCATGGACATAGCATAGCTTTAAGTTAATAGCGAAATATTCAATTTGTCTGTGGTTCATCTACTTTGATTCTTTTAAGTGCACAACACAGTTATCTGTTCTGTGCCCATCAGGTGCTCAGCCAGACTTCTCTATGGGCCCAATTCTGCTGCAGTCACTGATGTGTGGGTTGTGACCCAGGGAGGCAGCCAGATGAGGACAGTGATGCCTTTGCCAACTGTTCCTCATCTGCATAAAATTAGCCCACAGATTTCCTTAACTTCTTCTGGGATTAAGCATAGTAGTCCATTTTCTCTTCTATACCATACTCTTCTCTGAAGGATCTTTTCCTTTGGTGACTTTATTTCCATTCAAGACGTCTTACGTAAACCTAAAATTATTAAATAGTTTTCCCATCAACAAATTGATCTAAAAAATTGTTGCCTCCTAACTTAAAACGGCAATTTATGTATTTATTTGTGCTCAGGGGAGTTGATAAAGGAGAGAGGGAGTGTTTTCCAGAACATACAGTGTGGTATAAAGTAATATTTAGCCAAGATCCTCTCTGGTAGGCTACAAAATTAGCTCTTACTCAGTTCTTATTTACCATTTCCCTTCCAGGGAAAATCCACTGCCCAGCACATAGGCCAGGCTCTCTCATCTTGCATATTGTTAAGCTCTTAATATAACTAGCTTTCAATGCCCATTGGTTAAAGGGAGACTTCCAAGGCAGTGATTCTCCATCTTTGTTGTACAATAGAATCACAGGAAGAGCTTTAAACATCCCAATACTCAGACAATGCCTCAAACATCAGAATCTCTGGAGACCATGCCACTGGTTCAAATACCACCAGTCCAAATGAACCCCATAGGCTTGATTTCAGGTGATATTTATATAATGTTTGTTATATATTTATCAGAGTTCCATTCATGTGTGTATATGTGTGTGTGTGTATGCGTGTGTGTGTGTGAGAGAGAATTAATGATTTAGTACCAGCATAATAATGGTACTTGGAATGGGCAGGAGAATCTGTCCCTAATCTGAGCTCTCACTTCAATTAACACAACAGAATTTGTGGAAAGGTGAGAAGTGCACCTCTCTCTTAATTCTCTCACGTTTCTTTGTTGAAATTTTAGTGTCAGATTATATAACTCCCACCAGGCTGCAAATAAGCTACACTCAAAAAAGTGATGGATGTGAGCAGGTGAGCTGCCATGTAATAAAGATAAACATTTATTTCTCTAAAAATGTATAGCTTCATGGAGAGACATAGTATGCCCAAACTTGTGCAATTTTTATGAACATTCTGTAAGTGACAGAAAACAGCCCTGTGATTAGTTTTGTAAATGACTGTCAGGCAGTCCCTAATAAGTAATGCACATTGCATGCAGGCAAACTCTCTTGAGGAATGGTTCCTAGAATCAGACATTCAGTATTAATTACCAGGAAAATTTTCTTCCAGAGGGAATAGATTACAGACTTAAAGGTCTAAAAATATTAGCATTGTATATACATAACTAGCTTAGATAGAGACAGGGTCACTGTAGTATTGTGTAATCATTGAGATCACACCAAAAGCCCTCCCTCAACACCTCAATACCTCCCACCTGGATGTGGTGAGTGACGAGGAGAGTGACGACAGAGAAAATAAAACCCAGGGAGCAAAAAAGAGGGGGAAAGGGAAATGTCAATCTCCAACTTTGCTTATCATAATTTTGCCAAGGGCTAGCCCTAAATATAGCTTATAGTAACAGTTAACATTTATTTAGTTATTTCTATGTGCTATCAACTGTGCAAAGAGCTTTGCATATATCATCTCACAATGACTTTTTGAGTAATGTATTATTATTCTCATTTTATAAAAAAATGAAAATAGAAGTTTACAGAGCCAAGTGACTTGCCCGAGATTATATAACTATGGAGTGATAGAATTGTTCCTCTAACCTAAGTCTATCTGACCCCTAAATCCATGTGCATAACAACCATGCTATAGTGATAATATAAAAAGAAAAAAAATAATAAATGCTTGGGATTTATAGAATTCTAAAGCTGGAAGAAACCTTAGAGATGAAATACTTTAGTTCTCCTTTTTTTTTCTCTTTTAATAGAAAAGAATCAGTGCCCAGAGGATAGGTCAATTGCTCCTTTCACTGTATTATCCTGAATTAAGTTCATGTTCCTTAGAATGGATCAGTATCATGCCCCCACTATATACAGTTCTGCAGACTTGAACTAGGTACCAAGGGAGATAGAGGAAACAAAAATTATATTGTTTCCAGTGTCAAGGAGCTCTCAGTAGAACTTGAAATAAAGAAAATTCTTATGTTTTTGGTCATTTTATAATATTTTAAATAAGGGAAATTCATATAACATAAGCTATGTAACTAAGTACAGAAAGTAAAGGAGGAATGCTGTGATCAGAGCCACGGGAGAGGAAGGAAATCTTCCTAGAAGAGGTAGATGCGTTTTCTTTACTTCAGTCCTCATGGTGATAACAGGAAAGAATTTGCCACACCCAAAATCACCTACAGGTAGGTAAGGTTAGGCATAAAGATAACAGGAAAGAATTTGCCACACCCAAAATCACCTACAGGTAGGTAAGGTTAAGCATAAAGATATTCACAAGACATGGAGAGTTGCGCTTATTCATTTACAGGCTGCACATCCTAGTGCAAATCATTTCACTTCCGTGTCTTATTTTCTTTGTGATGCATAACAAGTATATCTTACTTAATGGGCCTTACAAGGGTACTGCCAGGATTATAAGTAGATGTTCACGAGGTACTAGAAACAGTATGAACTAAAGTTACAATCAACATGCACAACACTATAGCCACATAGAGATAACTGCTTTTCAAAAGTTTTGATTGATCACATTTTTCTATTCTAAGATATCACTGTAGGACATTAATGTTATCTTTTTTCAACTTTAAAATCTAATAAAATGTGTTTACTGATTTTCTAGTCAAGAAATTTACATAAATCTCACTAAAAGGTAAATCTTGTACCCTGTAAGGTCTTTGGCAAGCCATAGAGTTTTGATGAACATATAAATGTATATTCTATGTATGAATTTTTACATATTGTCCTTCATCCACCATGCAAAATTTACATATAGTAAGATTGGAAAGATCAAAGATTTGACGATGACTTTAAGGAAACAGAAATATAAATACAGGTCATATATTGCATATGTTAGACATAGCCATTTTGTGCCTTGTCCTAAAGTTGTAAGGATACAGAGTAAGTTTTAAATTGAAAACAAGAAAGGAATTCAGAATAAACTATTATTTCCTGGCATTGTGGGGTTAATCTTCCTAGTGATCGTCTACATGAAAGCCATCCGTTCTTTTCTCAAACCATGGGAAAAGACATCCAGCTCCTCAGCATACTTCTAGCAGGCTGAGAGCAAAGAATGAAGGGTGAAAATTGAGATGATAGATCAGAAGTTTCTACTATTATTATATTCTTAGAGAAGACCATAAAGATGAAATAGTCAAGGTGAGTGTAATACTATAGTGGGAGTATGTCATTATGGCCAGTGGAATTAGAAAAACAGAAGTCAATAACCCTGACCAGTAGGGTTTCTCAGGACTCCAGGAAGCCAAGAGTTATCCTTACAGTCAGTTGGGTAATCAAAAAGAAAGGATAACTTAGGCACAGATAATAAAAAAGTATGAGAAGAGGACATAGTGTAGTGTAGCCAAGTAGTTAGCACACCATGAGAAAACTAAACCCATTACAAATGAGAATAGTACACCAAGGCAAAATTAGAACAGGAAGAGGAGTCACAGTTTTTTTGGCTTTATAGAAAGGCATGTCTCCCACTGAGCAGTACCAGCCTACACACAAATGCAAAGAGACAGAGATATATGAAAGATAAAAGTGTAAAGACCCAGCCGCCACAATGATGGCAACAGTTGTAGTTAAGATAGACTTTTTGATACATTTCAAACTGGACTGATGTAAGTACAAAGGGAGCCAGAGAAGCCCCTACAGCCATTATTTGCAGGTGCTAAACTCAAGGGCGACACCTCTAAGACTAGTGGAGATGTATCAACTTTAGCAGAGACTTTGCTTCAAAAGAAACTCCAGTGAGCAAAGAAGGTTTATTCAGTAAAAAGTGTTGACACCATTGGTTGACTATTTGTTGGATGATATGGTCAGTTCTCCAAGCCTCACAACAAAATTATTTCCAGATAGATTTAAGAGTGAATCATAAAAATTAAACCATAAGAGAGCTAGAAGAAAACATAAGTACTTATCACTTTTCATGATGGATACAATCTTGCCAAGCATAAAAACAAAGACAAAAATGGAAAGGAAAGTGATAACAGATTTGAATACATAAAATTTTAGAACAAATTGGGAGGCATTTCCAACGTAGACTACAAAGGCTTAATGGCCTTAATATATGCAGAACTTTTCAAAATCAATAAGAAAATGATAAATAACTCCAGTAGCATAATTAAATCAGTAGCTAGCAAACTACACAATTCATGCACCTAAACTGGCCTATCACCTGTTTTAGTAAGTAAAATTTCATTGCAATACATTCGTGATTATTCATTTACACATTGTCTATGGTTGCTTTTGCACTACAATGGCAGAGTTGAGTAGTTGCGACAGAGATCATATGGCCACAAAGCTTAAAATGTTGACTATCTGGCTCTTTACAGCAAAATTTTATAGATTTCTGAACTAAAGAGATGGATAGAGAATTCACAGAAGAAAGACAAATGAGTAATCTATTTATAATTATAAATTGTTCAATCTATTATTCATCAAAAAATGCAAATCACAAAAAATAAGGCACCAAGTTCACCTGTCAAATTGGCAATATTGGCAAAGGTTCAGGGAAAGTTGTGCTCTCAACTAACGCTGAGTGGAATGTAAATAGGTAAGGTATTTCTTAGGGATATTGTGGCAATACATACCAGAGGCTTTGGAAATTATTATAGCACTTGGGCACAGTAATTCCACTGCTAGGATTTTGTCTCGAGGAAATGAGAGATATGTCCAAATATTTATGCATAAGACTATTCATGCAAACATTAATAATAGTGTAAACCTGAAAATAATTATATTGCAGAATAATATTTTAATGACAGGAAATAATGTTCACAATATAATTTTAGGTGAAAGAAAGAAGTCAGTCGGGGGGAACCCAGGTTGAACTCAAATCTTGTATCTTGTTGCAATTCAAATATACCTAGTCTCATCTGACAACCTGTGGAATGAACCCACCAGAGTATATTTGCATTAGAAAATGAGGAACAGCCTTAAACAGAACTCAGCTTAAGGGAAGAGAAAGTTACACAGGAAAAATTTGTCCTAGAATGACAACTTGAACTAAAACAACGCCTTTATCATATGAGCCCTCTATGATTCTCCCTGATCCTCACCATAAAATGGGAATAATAACTTCCTTCCCTGACTCACCAGTTTTTGAGTTTCAATTAAGATAATAGATGTTAAAATACCTTGAAAATTGCCAAGTGCTATCCTAATATGCTGGTCTTATTGGTATAGTTGATAGAGGTGATTCCTTAGAAATTTAGCTCATAAGATGAGTCTGTTTATCATTAACTTTTGGTGTTTTCCTCAGCCATGGAAAATACTAATGCAATTAATTTGACCGAGATGAAGTCTTTTGATACTGTTTCAGGTAAAACAGATTTTCCTCACAAGGGGCTTAGTTTTTAATTTCCAATAAGGTTGAAAGGCAAGCATCTAAGAGCAGTAGGGCTTCTGATGTAGCCCAGTTAATGCTTCAGTGTTTTATTGCCTCCATTTGCTATAATACTGCTTTTATTAATATAGTCATCTCCTTGACTCATGTTATCATACCAGCCACATGTGCATGTATTTAAAATTAACTTCTACAATCCTTCCATTTTCCCAGGAGTCTTGCATCTTTTTTTTTTCTTTTATGCATAATTGGACTACATATACTTCCCACTGCCACCACCCCCTTCCAGTTACCTCAGTGCAGAATATAAATATCTTGATGTTTTGCTTTAACTATTGGGATAGTTGGGGAGGTAGTAATGAAAATAACTTAGCACTCTCTATTAAGTTGTTTCTGTATTCAGAATGTACCTGTCAGAAGTTGCCTAACATTGAACTGCTGGAGAAAACACAAAGATAGTTCTTTCTTCAGTGTCACCATTATTCTTCCTGTTTCTGATGCTTCAAACATGGGGAACATAATCGATTCTAAAATTCCCTATATCTTCTCCAAATTATGTTATTTTTTTCCCCTTGCTTCTCACCTTCCACTATAACTTTAGTTCAGTGGTTCTAAAATTTTAGTGAACATCAGGATCCCCTGGAAGGATTGTAAAAATGCAGATTTCTGGGACCCACACCCAGAATTTCTGATTCATTAGGTCTGGAATGGGGCCCAAGAATTTATATGTTTAATACAATCCCAGGTGATGGTGATGCTGTCAGTCTGGAGACCACACTTTGAGAATGACTGACTTAATCTATTCTTTCTAAATTACTGTAATAACCTTCTAACATTTGTTCCTCCTTCAATATGCTGTGCATGCCTACTCCAGACAGGAGAGATTGGTGGTTACAGGAATGGGTTCTGGAAACAGACTGATCTATGTTTAAATTCTGGTTTTTACTTATTTACTATGTGATGTTGGTCAAATTACTAATAATCTCTGAACCTCAGTTTCCCCATCTTAAATATTGGATAATGATAATGATAAAATGCCAGATAATGATAATGTAATATAATCAAGGAGTGTCACTATCCCATCACCCTTACCATATTCCATTGGTAGAAGCAAGTCACAGATGCCACTCACATGGAGAAGTGATGTCACAAAAGTGTGGACACCATGGGGTAGGATATCATTGGGGGTCACCTTAAGGTATGTCTGCCACAAGCACATACCAAGTTCCTGACTACCTGATGTCTGCTGATGGATTATGTAGACTACTTACCCGGCTGCATCTCTGAATATTAGATGGCCCTGAATTTCCTGTATTCCACCTGAATGTCTATTGGAATACTCCATTGTTATTTTTCCCCAAACTTTTATTTTGAAAAAAATTCAAACTTATACATAAGTTGAGGAAATATCACAATGGATACTTGTATACCCTTCATCTAGATTCTCCAATTAACTCTCCATTTCTCCGCTTTGCCATATATTCTCTCTCTCTCTCTCTCCATAAATACTTCAGCATGTATCTCCTAAGAGCAAGGACATCCTTCATAACCACAATACCATTATCCCACATAAGAGATTTAACATTAATAAAATAATATTGTCTAATATACTGTCCATATTCAAAATTCCTAATTATCTCAATGATTTTCTTTTCCTTCAGGATCAAATTCAGAATTACACATTGTTTTTAGTTGTCATATTTCTTCAGTTTCCTTTAACGAGAATACTTCTCCAAACTTGTATGTGTGTTTGTCTTTGATGATACTGACAATTTTGAGGATTACAAGTCAGTTGTTTTGTGGAATGTCTCACAATATGGATTTATCTAATTGTTTCTTCTTGAGTAGATTCAGGTTAAACATTTTTCCAAGAATATTGTAGGTAACATCGTGCTCTTCATCCCTCAGCATCTTATTAGGAACCACATAGTGTCAGTTTGTTTCATATTGATGATGTTCTTTGTTCACTTAGTTAAAAATGACTTCAACCTTTTTCTCCAATGTAAGGGTATATATTTTTTTTTCACTCAGAGTAATCTTTGAGACAATGTAATATCCTTCTCCTCAAAACCTTTTCACATTAGGGTTTTAGCATAATTGGTGGCCTTTTCCAGTACCAGTTATTAAATTGGTAGTTGCAAAATGGATATTTTCTTTGTATTTTCTTCTACATTTATGAGTTGATATTCTTCTATAAAGGAGGTATTTCCTCTCTTCCTCCCATGCTAACTTTTTTGTGTAAATGTGAATATTCTTATGAAGTCATGGACTTTTTATTCAATGTGTTATAAAACATTTTTAATGATCTAATTTTTCCAAATTTGGCCACCAAGAGCCTCTTTATGTTGTCTTCTACATTACTTTGCCTGTCCCTTTAATTTTTGAGCACTTGCTTACTTTCTGGTATGAGGTGTTTGTTCCAAGCTGATCTTGTGCCTTTCCTGGAATTAGATATTTCTCCAAGGATCACTGACTGCTGGTGGCATGTTATTTTGGAAACTAAGATATGGATGCTATATCTACTCATTGCTACTTGAAGTGATACCTCATTATTATTTACTGGATTTCCCTGACACAGATAAGCTTTTTTATCCACACCTGTATCTGCTCACTACACCCACTTGAAATTGGCAGAATCTGATTAAAATGCCTAATCGAAAGACAGCAGCAACTCTCCCTATATCACTGTGATTCCTAATAATCGGGGGACTGATAACTTCTGTCTCAATTTATGCAAGGAATTTTAAACTCAGAGATGCAACAAAAAGTGATGGAGGAAAAGAAAAAAAGAGGTAGGAAGAGAGGTGAGCAAGATGAACAGAGAGAAAGATAAATATATGCAAATGTGGACATAAAATGTTGGTGCACCCAGGTATCTGTCTTGGTATATTGTTACTATCTACTGTGGCTCCTAGGTGATCTCATTTTAGATACATGACTCTACGTACTATCTCTATGTATCTTCAGCCCTGACCTGTTCCCAGAAATTTAGACTTATGTATCCAACTGTCTTCTTCCCATCTCCATTTAAGTGTTTAATAGGCTTCTCAAACATAACATGTCAGAAACAAAACTAATTCCTCCATCCCCCAGCTTCCCCATCACAGCAAATATAGCAATCTTTTTACTTGTTATCAGGCTCCAAACCTAGGAATAATCCCTGATTTCTCTTTCATTCATCTCCCATATTCAATACAACAAGATTCCCAGCACTATCTCCTAAATATACCCTGAATCTGGACACACTTAAACCCCCTTCCACTGTTAAAATTCCATTCTAGGAATTCAGATAGAATTCTATTATCATCATCTTTCACTGGAATTCTCCAGTTTCCTCTTAAGAAGATATCCTGTTTCCCTTCTTGTTCACTTAAAGTCCATTAGCCACACAAAAGTTATAGCAATTGCTTTAAAATGTAAATTGGACATTATTTTCCGACTTTGAACTCTCCAATGACTTTCCATTGACATTACAATCAAATTCAGACTGCTTACCTTGGTATACATGGCTTTACATGATCTCATCTTCCCTCCTTTTTTTTCTTGTTTAGTACAGTCCAGTCATACCAATCTCTTTGACTCCTTAAGCATGCCTATTTCTTTCTCATATCAGATGATCTCCCTGTTTCCTCTACCTCTACTCCTGTTTCTCCACATGGCTGGATTATTCTTACCAATTAGGCCTTAGTGTAAACATCACCTTGTCAGAAAAGCCTTTGATCATCCAATATAAACTAGGGACTTCTAACCAAGATATCTAATACTCTGTTTATTTTTATCACAGCTCTTTTCATAATCTGTAATTATCTTGTTTATCTTTTTACAGTCTTATTACTGCCCACCCACTACAATGTAGGGTCCATGAGAGGAAAGTCTTCATTTGTCTTGTTCTCTCTTCTATCCACAAAAGTTAAAATAGTGTCTCATACATAAAGGTGTTGAGTAAAATATACTGAAGAAATATATAGGAAAAAAATAAATATTTGAGGGCTGAGGTAAAATGAAGAACAACTAATGGGTAGATATTTTGTAAATTATACTGTCAATTAAGATATCCAAAATTGCTCACAGTTATTCTTTTATTAAATTTATGGATATTCTGTAATTTCCACACTCTTACAGAACAAAGAACCTCATGACATATGTATCACAATTTACATAGCTGGTGTCATGTAATTTTATGTTCATGACAGATATAAAGAAAGGTATTCTTCACCTCTTTTGGAAGCTGGGTAAGCTCATATTGTCTTATGTTCTTCCCAATATAAACAGGTACATATTATGTAAAGGGGGCAGGTGGCAAGGGCTATTATGGTGAAGATTGTTAAGGTCAAGTGGGCCTTTTGCCAACTGTTCTCAAATTGCATCTTGTAGATGATTGTGACTACATCGTCCATGTCCAGTGCAGCCCTACATGGTAGTCAGGATGTCTCACTTTCCTTTTGAGAGCTGTTAATTTTATGGATAATAATTAATCAATCTGTTTGTGAAAAGAATCCCTTGTGATTATTCTTTTGATTGAATTCATTCAGCATATTCTTAGGAGATCTTCCAAAACAAATTTATAGCAGTGAATAGTAAGGAACAAGAGGAAACAAAGAGGAAAACATTTATAGCATTTACCCCTGAGGATAAATAGAAACACCATCACACAAAAAAATGTACATAGTAGGGACTTAAGTATTTGTTACATGGATATAGATTTATATCTCATTTATATATTTATATCTAATTTATTCTGAACAATTGTGCAAGATGAGTATAATTATTTGCTATTTGTAGAGGCAAAAATACAGTCAGAGCTGTTAATTTTTTTCTAAGACTTTATCCACATCTACTAATTTGCACACTCATATTCTCAATCTGTCTATTGTGCTTCAAAGTCTGTGCTCTTTCAACTATACCATATTGCCTCAATAAGGGGTAGCAGAATATCTATAAGGTGGATGAATATATAATCAAAAGAAAAAAATGGATTTTAACTTTCTAAGACAAATCTTCTCTTTCCTTTAGGATTCCTCATAAATGAGATGTGAACCATCACTTGTACACCTGGCACAGTTTGCCCATTGGTTGGCTCTAAACCTGCCAAACCTCCTCCACAAAACACATTTACCATAACCAGTTCTTTTCTGATTCCACCCCAAATGTCAAGGGCTTGAGACAATGAAGTAATTCAGACTTTGCTATAATACAATAAGAGAATAATACAGAACTTAGCATAAAAAGGAAGTATTTCAGAAGAAATACTTCCTTTTTATGCTGTTATCCAGATAGAATTTATGCTGTTATTCAGATAGTTATCCAGAAGAATTTAGTTGCTGAAGTAGCACAAAGACCTTGCTATAAGGTTATCTTTCCTATAAGAATAGCATATCTCCAAGGAATAGGTTTGAGTGGGACTCTGGAGGATATTGCAATTTCATTAAAAATATGTTTTATAGCCTTATAACTTTCCAATCTTCACAAACAAAAATTCATTTCTAGCTGAAACTTGATGTCATTCTTTTCTGGCTGGAACGTGAAGATGTGGGGAATGGGTGAGAGAAATTTATTGAGTTGTTAAAAATATATGATCCAGGTCTTGTCTAGTTTTCACCTCCCTGGCTCATAAACACAGTTGCTCTCTTTCATGCTTCATTTCTGTCAATCACTGTGACAGGCATAGTGGAATTCCCTTCTTTTGCCTTCCCAAACAAAAGCAAAATAGACAAAATAAGATTTTGATGCTGATTATCAGCATGTTAGTGAAGGTGAATTATTTTCCATTTCTAATAAAACCTGAGAGCTGTTCTCAGGTTGAGGGGTTGGGGGACTGCCATGGTTTTCCTCATCAAGGTCTTCAGTGAGAGATGCATGAGGTTGAGCATTAATCTGAGCCAGAGGGGAAGGCAAAAGAGCAAGACTTTATATCGTATTCTGGGTAGAAATGCTTCTAGCAGATGTGCTTGGCTCTTCCTTCTAGACATGAATTCAGAAAACAATTTGAGAAGGAAATTGGCAGAAATGCTTATACTTTGGGTGTAGATGTCCAAAAACTAAAAGAATTGAAAGTGAGCCAACTTAAAGATCTTTTGTAGTACTTGGTTTGGAGTTCTGGAGGGCAAAATGTAAGAAATTACTGTTAGTCATAAATATATGCCTTGGTGGAAAGACTCCATGATGTGGGATAACCAAGCAAATGAGAAGAGGGAGGCTGGTGGAAAAATATTTGTACCTCCTTAGAATGTCTGTTCATGTAGGAGAGCTACGCTGGACAGTTATGTGCCATAAAATCCTTCCCTATTCTGATCAGAGCGATGCCTTAATTGCTCATAGTCATAGTCACCGCCATAAAAGATTAAACAAAGAAGCCAGCTGGGGAGTCAGTCGTTTACATCATAATTGCAGATATACTAAAAAAAAAGTTCTGCTTTCATACATATGTAACCTCATCCATGATCTCTGGATCAATATTTCCACTAGATTTCCTCAGAACCTACATAATATGTAGCAAAAAAAAAAAAAATAGAGTGTAAATGAAACCAAAGAAAGACTCGACAAGGGCAAAAGTCTATCATATATAGATAACCTAAAAGTAAGTTGAAGTCCTCCAAATAACCAAATACAATCCAAGCCACAGTGCGTAGTATTTAAAAGCTAGAACCAAGGTGCCTGGGTTCAAATCTCAGTTTTGCAACTTAACTAGTTACGTGAACCTGGACAAATTACTTTGCCTCTCTGTGCCTTATTTCCCTCACCTGTAAAACTTTATTGAGTTATGAGGACAAAATAAATAAACAATTTAAGAATCCTGACATATAGCAAATGCTATGTTAAGCCAGAACAATTCTTGACGTATATATTAACTGCTATATAAGTGTTTTCTATTATTCTAAACTACAGTTCTAAATCTGTCCAGTCTTTTCACAGAGGTTATATTAGTTTTCAGTCCCACCAGCAATGTATGAATGTTCCTATCTCTCCACAT
>CAUYSK010044495.1:0-34372 GCA_963575035.1 Avahi laniger | reverse complement strand
CCTGAGCAAGAGCGAGACCCCGTCTCTACTAAAAATAGAAAGAAATTAATTGGACAACTAAAAATATACAGAAAAAACTAGCCGGGCATGGTGGCGCATGCCTGTAGTCCCAGCTACTGGGGAGGCTGAGGCAGGAGGATCGCTTGAGCCCAGGAGTTTGAGGTTGTTGTGAGCTAAGATGATGGCACGGCACTCTAGCCCGGACAACACAGTGAGACTCTGTCTCAAAAAAAAAAAAAAAAAAAAAAGAATTTGTTGTTTCAGTCTTCTACATATTCTCTATGTTGATAATTCATATGTGCACATATGTAGGTGTTGTATTGATTTTTAAAAAATGTAATCATATTGTAATCATGAAAGTAACTCATGCTTATTTTGAAAAACATAGTAAGATAAAAAATATTATACTAAGAAATAACCATTCTTAAAATTTGTTATATTTTATTTCATTTATCCTTTTTATGTTCTAGAAATGTCTAACAATAGCCAAATAATATGATAAATGATAGTACATCTTTAAAATGGAATCCTATGAAATATTAAGTCATGTAGATGTCCTTTTTAATTATTTGCAACATCATTTTTAATGCTTATTTTACATATACATATATTTTTAACCAATCCCCTATTATTAGGCATTTTATTGATCCTAGAATAATATTAAGTGGCAAAGGAGATAGGAGCATTTGTGTCTATCACTGCTTTTAATGAGAAGACCTCTAGTGCTCCATTATTTGTTATGCTATTGACTAACAGTTTTAGAAGTTCTTTATCATGCTCCGTAATTACTTCCTATTCCTATTTTGCTAAGCACTTGATGTTTAGTTTGTTAAAATAAAATGCTTATTTAAAGATTTTAAAATGTTGTTTCTATGTCTGCTGAACTGACCAATCGATTTATTTTTTTAAATGATCTGTTGTCTCCGATAGATTTTCCAATTTTAAATCAACTTGTATTTGAGTCTTCTTATTATCAAATTCTTCTACCACAGCACATCTTCTGAAGAATTTAGAACCCATTAGATTCCATTAAAAGTTAAAAATTTACCTGTTGAAATAAAATAGTACAGATATTAGAATTCATGTTTATCATGAACTGGAGAGACACCACTGTGCTTTATTTGGGATACCTCTCCCTTCACTGCAGTCAGAAGGTGCTACCAGGCAAGTACCTAGAATGATTGTAAGGCTCACTTCATCTGCTTTTCTTCTGTCAGTAATAATAATATGTTTTCTAAGATCTGTAGAGTTGTTATTTTTTTGTCTAAATTTTTAGTTGTTTTTGGTGGGAAGGCAAGCTGATTCAAATTACCACCTTATGGCCAGAAGTGGAAATCCAACATATATAATCTTAAAGCAAAATGTAGACAAGTTATGTCTCAATACTGTTTCTTTTATTCTTTTTTAATGGATATCTGCTCTATTTGGACAACGGTTAGGAGTGCTGGGCACATGTTTTATTATACAGCACACATGAAGAAAAGCTTCTTGTAGTTCTAAATTGATCATTTTACTGTTTTTAGTCAGAAAGGATCTTAAGAGATGGACTATTAGCTAGTTATTACATAAAGAAAAAAGTCAGCATCAACTACATATGAACAAATAATCTGTTGGAACTCCTCAATATTTAATAATCAAAATTAATCCAACTAACAGATTTGGTTTGGGTAGTTATGAAAGGGTATATTTTTCAACTTACATATACCACTAGAGTTACTGAATTGGTGTTATTATTAAAATTTACCCTTTTTTACATTAAAATTGAGAAATTTATTGATTTTTTCATGAAATAATAAGCAAAATTAAAGAAATATACAGCTTAAAATGGTTGAAATGACCCTAAAATTTTAATGACAATTATACATTTATGGCAAAATGAAAAATGAATAATTTTTAATAATTAATTCACTTTAAAATTTTACTTAATAATTCATCTGAAATTAAACAGATATAACGCTAACTGAGATCTGGGCACCTTGTAAAATGAAATAATGCCACTTTAACCTTCTCAAAATTTTCTATTTTAAACAATGGTTCGGTTCTGTCACCTCTTTATTCTACTCTTCATTTAGAAGCCGCCCCTCCATTCTGGTACTTACAAATACGTCAACCATCGGTCTTTATCAATTTGTAAGGATACCAACCTTGGTTCCACTTAAACATTTCCTACAGGCAGTCAGAGAAATATGACCTATTTAGCTTTACTCAGAGAGTAGAAAATCAGTATCTCAGCATATTAGTCTTCCTGTGTCTAAGGAGATCACATTTTCTCATATTATTATAAGTGTTAAAAGGCAAAATTTTTAATATTTAATCTTTAAAAGTCATTCCATTAATGTTCTTCTGTGCATGAGGATAACAAATCACAAAATGAAACAAACAAAAGTCACTTATGCTTAATGAAAAATCCTTTCAGAGTGAAATTCTCCTCCCAATGTTAGAAGATACAGACTATAGAGTATTTACTGAGAACTTGTACAAAGTCAGTTATAAGAAAAACAGTTTTCTTAAGCTGGCATCTTTACTGTAGTAAGACTACTTGTTTGCAGTAAGAATAAATGTGGTTGTTGACAAAAATGACAAGTCTTGACTAATAACTAGAGCAAGGAGGTTTCATTTTAACTGACAACTCAGAATATTTATACTGCAGTTTCTTGTGAGAGTTTAATCATGGACTGACAGTAATTTAGCCTCTGCCAGCATAACCTAAGGAATCTGATATTTGAAAGAATCTAGTAGATGTGTTCACCTGCTCACTATTTAAAATGATCCCCTATCTTAGTTCAGAACCTGAAAATGTAAGGTCCTAGAACAACTTGTCTTACCTTCCCCCCACCAAATGCTTTCATTAAATTTGCTTTAATGTTAGGCTTGATGTTTTTACAAAGGGTGGTCTGAATGGAATTTTTGTGTTTTCTAATCACATAATTGAAGTGATGTGTTACTTGATGTGCCTCCTACAAGGTTTCATGTCATAAATTCCAGCTTGAGTTTAGTTCCAGGAAGTAAGGCAGACTGCTGAGACAAATCTGTGTACTTTTGTCTGTCAGATAATGAAAAGAATGCAGTTCAACACGTTCTCTTTTGTGTTTTAACTGGCAGAAAATGTGAAGCACAATTCAGTGCCCAACCAAAACTGTCACTTACTTCAAGCAAAGGACAATATCTACTTGCATTTGGTTCATTTGTATGGTTAAAACTATGTTTTATTCCTAATTGCTCCATTTTATATTATGTTTACCTCGTAAGACTGCTTAAATGTTTTTGGAAGAATATAGGATATAAATCCTAAATTAAAAAGTAAATATAAAAAGAGAGAGTTTTCTAGAGTGAGTGGCCTCAGTTGATCACAGGCTAAAAAGAGAAAATGATGGAACAGAGAAAGTGTGTTAGGAATAATGACACATTCAGAAATGTTGTGAAGCTATTAAAAACTGAGCAGGGACTTTGGGATTTGCCCACTTTACTGGATCACTGGTTCAAAGGCAAGGTAACCAGATTTTAGAGGCTTGAGAATTTAGATATTAAGAAATAAAGCACAGAGAAATATTAACAGATTATCTATTTAGTTAATCTAAAACGTGAAATGCACAGGTAGCTGTTAAAGAAAAAACATCAGGAAATGGTACTTGTTAAAGCATGGTAAGGAAGACTTTGTTGAGGACTATTGCAATGAGCACAGGGACCACTGCAATCAACTCTTGCAGTGGGGAACAGAGACTGGGCTTAACTCTGAATACAGCATGGGCAAGTGGGAATTTACAGCTAAGGAGCAGTGAGGGGGTCAGTGAATGGAAAATTGCTAAGAGGAAACATCAGGGGTAAAGAGGATTCTGGCTAAACTGATCTGACAGATTCTTGCTGAAGACAGGCCGGGGGATCAGACATCACCGGGGGGATGATGGAAGATGAGGAACCTAATCAAATATGAAGGATGATCAATATTGAGGATGGGGGTTTCTGGCTAAATTGACTTAATAGGATTCTTTTGCTAAAACTGGGTTTTATAAGGAAGTACGCACATGGGCCTATGAGAAGTTTCAGAAGCCTGACTAAAGTTTTGCCAAGCAAAGAATCTTTGTCGGAAATAAGAGATGTGAGACAGTGTAGCTGGATCATTTGCAAGCCAGGGCTCTGATTTAGAGCAAAGGAGAAACTTATATTTTGTAAACTATTTCAATTTCTCATCCAGTGGTGAATATGCTGTGTGCTGTGACCTAAAAGAACTTGTTTTCTTTTAATTTTTTTTCAGTTATTATATTCAGGTGATTAAGAAAATATACCCTTTGGTTATTTTTTTTTTGAAAATTATTTTTCACAATGTTTTGATGTAATTAAGTAATTTTCCAGAGAAATAACTTGCTACATGTTTGTCTTTTCATGTACATATTTAGTTTATGATATATAAATGTGTTTTTTAACTCTTGAGTAGAGCTTGGAGAACAGCAGCAGGCAAATCATAAAAAGATTTGCCACAGTGAAAGTCCCACAAAAGCAGAGACCATGTATGTTGGATTTGTCTCAGCCTTGACCGTGAATGCCTGACTCAGTAGACACTTGTCGAATGAATCAATGAATGAATACATGAACGAGTAACTCCACGTCAATAGTCTTTGGCCCAGAGAACAACTAGTATCTCAAGTAGCATCATCTAAGGACTTATTGGAATAGGCAACATTATTTCTTTTTCTTTTTTTTAATTGACAAATTAAAAATAATATATATTTACTATGTACAACATGATATTTTGATATATGCACACAGTACATTGTGAAATGATTAAATCAAGCTAGTTAACAGATCCATCACCTCACATACTTATATTTTTGTGGTGAGAACATTTAAGATCTCCTCTCTTAGCAATTTTCAAGTACATCATACACTGTTATGTATGTATGTAGTTACCGTACTGTACACTAGATCTCCAGAACTTACTCATTCTCTCTAACTGAAATGTAATACACTTTGATCAACATCTTCCCATCCCTCTCTTACTGCAGTCCCTGGCAACCACCATTCTACTCCATGCTTCTGAGTTACATTTCTTTAGATTCCACATGTAAGTCAGATAATGAAGTATTTGTCTTCTGTGCCTGGCTTATTTCAATTAGCATAATGTCTTCCAGGTTCATCCACGTTGTTCCTCAGGATTTGCTGTGAGACAGAGCCTGGGGAGCCTGTCTGGTTGTTTCTGCCAGACATGTGTGGTTGTAGGTTCCTGCACTGGCAGGTTAGCTCCCCATCTGCAGCCAGAGGGCCTGTGGCTGAAACTGGGCCCCCTCAAGATCTGCTGTAGGATGGAGGCTGGTGAGCCTGTCTCATTGGTTTTTAGGAGTGCTCGTCTCTCAGCAGATCCTAGAAAGGCTAGGTCCCTGGCTGCTGTGAGAGTGGCCAGTGATAAGACTGGGCTACACAAGATCTGTTGTAGGATGGACATTGGTGAGTCCATCTTGTGTGTTCAGATAAGCTCACATCCTCCAGAAGAGTCCTGCACAGGTAAGATAAGTCTCCAACTGTAGTGGGAGGGGCTGGAGCTGAGACTTGGTCCCCTCAGGATATAGTGTAGGATGGAAACTAGTGACCCATCATGGATGCCCAGACTCTCTGAGTTTGAGATATGAGTAAACCTCTCTCTAGGTCTTTGTGCAAGCAGTCCTAAGCTGGGATCTCAGTTGAGAGGGCCTGAAACCAAACCACAGGGAAGCTTTCAGTTTCTCTGCCAGTACTGGTGCTGGTGGGCAGGCAAGCCTCTCTGCCAAGGCACTAGCGTGTGCAGTTTCTCCTAGACCACTTGTCAGATGGTTTTGGTTGCAGGCTCAGGGCCAAATGGGGCTGAGCCTCCATTCCTTTTGGGAATGGGATTGTTTCAGGGTTTGAATCTTGGAGCACGATTGGTGGGTCTGCTGCCTGGGTGCTGGTCTGCATTCTCAAAACCACCTATCTGTGTTTGGCCTCCACCGGAGTTTCACAGCCTCCTGCCTGAATCCCAAAGCTCCAGCAAAGAGACTCCTGTCTGTGGATGGGTGCACAATTCTTGTTGTTGTGGGAGTGTATGTGCAGGTTACCTCCCATTCGGCCATCTTCCTGATGTCATTCCAGCTTTGTATTTTATGCTCAATATTGCTCTTGCTATTTAGAATTTTTTGTGATTTTGTTCTCATTTTGGAATTGTTCTTTCTATTTTTGTCAAAAATGTCATTGGAATTTTGGTGGAGATTGCATTGATTTTGTATATTGCTTTGGGCAGTATGAACACTTTAACAATATCCATTTTTCTAATCCCTGAACACAGGATGTCTTTCCATTTATCTGTGTCATCTTTAATTTCTTTCATCACTATTTATTAGTTTTTGGTGTGCAAATCTTTCACCTCCTTGGTTAAATTTTTTTCTAGATATTTTATAGATTTATTTGATGCTATTGTAAATGGGATTGTTTTCATTTTTTTTTGGATAGTTTATTGTTAGTGTGTAGAAATGACACTGATTTTTGTATGTTGAATTTGTATTCTGTAACTTTGCCGAATTAATTCATTAGTTCTAACAATTTTTTGGTTGAGTCTTTAGAATTTTCTATGTAAGATCATGCCATCTACAAACTAAGGCAATTTTAGTGCTTTCTTTCCAATTTTGATGCTCTTTATTTCTTTTTCTTGCATAATTGCTCTGGCTAAGGCTTTTATTACTATATTAATTGAAGTAGTGAGAGGGGCATTCTTGTCATATTTCTTAAATGTATTGATTATATCACAGTAGGACCATTAGTTTTACGATCATGTTCCTGTTTTGGGCTGGTGAATTGAGGAATTCTTGCCTCTGCCAATTGATAAGGGATTTCATTAGAGACAGGACACATTTGAGGGTGCATCTTCTATATGTCTTACTTAGTGGGCTTAGAGTCTCCTCCGAGTGGCTCACATTTGGGAAGCTGGGATAATTCAGCACCTATCATGAATTATATAAAGAGTTGACTTCTCAGTATATACAACTTGTGGAATAAGCAAATGACTGTTCTACTGTACATCAGGAAACCAGGGCTCTAGCCTTAGATCTGCCTCACTTTTAGCTGAGTGACCTTTGGCATGTCACTCCAGCTTTCTGAGCTTCAGCATGGTCATCTACTAAAATGAGGAGGTTTTCTTTTCTAATGTCTTTTCTAGTTACAAAGTTTTATGATTCTCCTGTAGGGGCTAGGTCTGCAGTATTTCAGATATTTACCTATGTAGAATCCAGTCACTCCTTGCTGAAATGGGAAACCATCTACAGTCATACCTCAGTATCCCCAGGGGGATTGGTTCTAGGACCCCCTGCAGATACCAAAATCTACAGAGGCTCACATCTCTTATATAAAATGGTATAGTATTTGCATATAAACTATGTATTTCCTCGTGTATACTTTAAATCATCTCTGAATTATTCAAAATAACATATACAATGTAAATGCTGTGTAAGTAGCTATTATACTGTATTATTTTCTATTTGTATCATTTTTATTTTTCTTTTTTTAAAATATTTTTGATCCTCAGTTGGTTGAATTCATGGATGCGGAATCCACAGATACAGAAGACCAACTGTATTATCAGTCACTTTCTTTTTGGTAAATTAGGTCAAATTAGGTCTTTGCTTGTCCTTTGTCCTTATTCTAGGGCACATGTTCTCAGAAAATTTGTTGTGTTTCAAGTGTAAGAGCTGGCATATTGAAACTTCTATTCAGAGCCAGGTAGTTTTAGGGAGTTCATGACTTAGTTTACTGAGACAAGTGACATGCATAATGGAATTGCCACATATTTGTTTATGAGATCACTGTGTCTGCCAGCTGGGTTCAAAATGAAGAGAGCAAAACTGCATTTCACCACCTCTGCTAAATAGAAAGTGCTTTTGTTGTTTTTGAAGTTTTCCACGTTCTGCCATATGAGTGTGAGATACAGTAGCATTTTGTGCACAACCAGCAATGTATCTGGATTTAAAAACCAAAATGAAACAAAAAGAATTATTTCTTATTTTTAATGGTTCCTGACAGATAAAGCATCAGATGGTTTGAACAGAATTAAGAAAATTTTCTTTTTCTGATCTCTAATAACATTTTTTTTTGAGATAATCATTAGAATGAAAGAATGGATTTAAACTAAAAGGATGAATTCCCACACCAACTCTGTTTTTATTTCCTGTCTCCGCTATCTAATCACCTCTGCTTTCCTGGCCCTCCATCCCTTTCCAGTTTCTCCCCTCCAGGGAGTATCTAAAAAGATAAAATCATCTTGGGAAGAGGAAATCAAGAATGCAAGACTGGAGTCAGTGTGGCCAATTAAGAAGTGATGTGGTTATAACAACCCAGGTAAGAAGTAGTAAGAACCTTAATAAAGACAGGACCAGTAGAAACAAGGAGGAAAGGGCAGTATTGAGAGAAATGTCAACTAAGCAGAAGGGTTAAACTGAGTGACAAAGAGAAATTCCACAAGATTTTTATCTTCTGGCTTGGAGGATTGGCGGGTGGTAGTGGCACCAACCACTTACAGAGGGCAGCAGGTTTGAGGAAAAATGGTGAGGTCTGTCAGGAAAACATGTGGTTTGAGCTGCCTGAGGTCCCTTTAAGTCTCAATGTCTAAGAAATAGTTGAATATGTAGGTTTGTTGCTTAACAGAGATTTTTAAGACTCTGAGCTCCATATTATTGTTTCTATCTTTAAAGCCAGGTGACTGAGCCAAAGAGGTTAATTCACTTAGCAAAATACATTTATAATAGATGGCAGATTGAGCACTAAAGTCACATGCATTTTGTCCTTCTTGCTTTACGCAGCTGGAGTGAGTTTTTAAAACAAAAACTATGAAAATCTGAGCTTTCAAAGCCTTTTCTCTGAAAAAATCTGTATGAGAGTTTCTTCCTGTCATCAAAGAAAACCATGTTTGAGAAAAATAAAAGTCTGGAAGAATTTCAGTGCTGATGTATCACAACCTTTCACCTGCCTCCCACCTATTCTCTTTCAAAATGTGGACTCTGTGCCCTGGAGTGAACGCAAATGCAACAAACACGGGCTTTGGATGGGATCTGGACACCACACAGACCACGGCGGCTCTGGTGTTTGCTGATTCCACTTCCTATCAAATAAACCACGCTTGTTTGATGCGGTGGTTCCTGTGGTTACCACTCAGATAGGGGGTCACAGAGTTTAGCAGCAAAGCAACTGAATCTTTTCTCTTCTAGCGCTGTTGGTGGCCAGATGGCTTCTCTCTGTTTTCTTTTTATTCTCCAGACTCCTCCCCCACCAGTCTTTTTATTCCTCTTCCCCGCAACACGGAATATGTCTCAGCCCCAACACTGACTGCTTAGTTCCCTTAGCTACCAGCTTTCTACCTGTCCTCTCTTTGCTCCAGGTTACCCTAGAGAAAGTGGGAACTCCCGCACCACATAATCCCTGATCTTGACCAAGAAGCTAACAGCCATAAATACAGAGAATCCTGCAAAGATTCCTTATTCCTACCCTGAGAAAAATCCTAAACCCTCTTCTGGCTGCACATGGACTTGCATGCCAGGATTGCTCCCTGTATAACAGAACATCACTGCCATGTACTTAGAGATGGTTATAGCAACTTTTTAAAAGTATTTTCCCCAACATTTCCTTTCTTGGTTCTTAGTTCTTTGCTCTAAATTTTAGATGTGCCACTGGCATAATCTAAACAACTTTTTTTCATTTCAAGCCATTTCATTCCATTACTTACACTTTAATGCATGAAGCTGCCATGAAAATTTTATGGATTAATCTTTTAAAGTACCAAAGTAACGTGAATGAGAGGCAATATATCTTATAATATCAGAACGCAGTGATATTACTTTATGTTTTCAGATTGTCTTGAATCTGTTGATCCTGTGGAACTCTATGGAATACACAGTATATGCAGTAATGATTTGAAGTTTTTGGTGCCCATGTTTGCGTTTCTTGATAGCATCTTACCAAGAGCTTCAGTAACAATATGAAATGGGAGGTTCACTAATGCATGAAATAAGTTAAAAATGCCGATTTTGAATTAGGTAAGTTTCAAGTACAATTTTCTTTAGTGTGTGCAGGGGATTGTTTATAGGACAGCCCACATACACCAAAATCCGGGCATACTCAAGTCTCACAGTCTGCCCTAGGAGACTTGCATCTGCTCGGATTTCACACTTTTGAATATTGCATTTTTTTATCCATATTTGATTGAAAGAAAACCACATATAACTGAACCCGCGCAGTTCAAACTTGTGTTGGTAAAGGCCAACTGTAGATCTTAGCACTGAAATATCTGAAGCACATGCTACTGGTTAAGGTAAATAAAGACATATTTCATACCACTAAAAGGAACAATGCAAGATTTTTCAGGTAGGTAATGAGTGAGGCAAGATGTGCAGAAAAATTCACTCCAATGCCCCTCTAGTAGTATCTTTTCTTCCAAGACAAATTCCCAGGCTTTTGTTTATTTGCATTTTTTTAAATTTATTTCCTCTATGGAATATTTCTCATAATGCTAGTCTTTTGTAGTAGTTAGAGTTGTGACAAAACTTCAACGGTCTTTATACCACATTGTCCTGTTTGCATGTGATTAACTGGGCTTTGGTAAATAATGTCCTTCAGTGATGTGGGTGGAAATGATCTGGCAGGAGCTAGTGGTGAAACGGAAGGTTTTATCTGGGACATCTCATTCCCAGTTCATTGTGCAACCCATCAAGTGCCATTTCCTCTCCACTTAACAAATACTGCTCTGTATTGTTCTAACCTTATTATTTATTCCATTGGACTTAACATGCCTATTCTTCTGTGAATTTCATGCATGCATAAAGGTGGCTGTGATTAAAGATAAACCTTCACTTTTACTATAAATTAGTTAACATCAAATTTGCAAATTATTTAAATAGGTCTTTCCCAATCTTTCAGGCTTTTTTGCCCCCCATCCCTTTCCTTATCTTTTTCATTCAGTAGGACTATAAGAAGTAAATTCTTATATTGCCAACTGTAATAAAAAATAAAAAGGGTGATGAGAAAACTTTAATTCAGTGGTTTTCAAAATTTACATACAATAGTATCGAACACAGATTGCTGTAGCCACTCCTACCCTAACCCTGATCCCCAGAGTTTCTAAATCAATAGTCTGGAGTGGACTGAGAATTTGCATTTTTTCAAGTTCCCAGATATTGCTTATCTGGAGACCAAACTTTGAGAACCACTGCTCTAAGTCCAATGAAGCACTGAATGAATTGAAATTCTCTTATTCTTTTTTTTTTCTATTCCATGCATTTTATCTTTTTCTGCATACTCTTTAAATAATTACGGGTACCCTTTAGCATACATATTAGGAAGACATCAAAAACTACATCTCTTAGTCATTGCTACCTTAGCTCTTCACAGATTCTTTCCCCATCCTCTCAGCATGCATTCACATGCCCCTTTGACTACATAACTGGACTCCCACTGTGTCCTCAGTCCCTCATCTTGTTAATGATTCCTTTGAACTACTCTGAGTTTACCCAGAAACTCTCCTTAAGGTCAAAACCTAATGTTTTCACCCTTGTGTCTTACTCACTTAATGCATAAAATACCTGGCCATGTCCTGTTTCTTTCTCTGGACTGTAACACATAGATTGTGATTGACCAACGAACAAGAGGGATTTCCTGGATAGATCTATACCTTCTTTCCCAGAGGAAGAGAATTGAATTTTTGATCTATTTCTTTACTTTCTTTTACCCTCCTGTGTTTTTGAACACAGGTGGATATAGTCAAATAGCTGAACAGAAAAGCATATATAGGGAAATAAAATTAAGGAAACCTATTTCTCAGGGGCAGTAATCTTGCTTACATCTGGGTTCTTTCTCTACATTATGCAGTATCCATGTAACACAAAATCTTCAGAACATACAATAACAAAATATTTAATAAATAATTCTGATTGCTGTCATTTACTGAAAGTTTTGATAAGTGCCAGGAGTAGACTAACGTTTTCCATGCATTCTCCCTTAAACCTCACAACTACTCATCAAGACAAGTATCACTATTTTTCATTCAGAAAAGTGAACCTTAGAAACCGAAGTAATTTGCTCAAAATTCCTCAGTAATCGGCAGTGCTGGCATTTGTGCTCAGCTCTGTCTCATTTCAAAGTCTACCGTGTTCTCAACTCCATGTCAAGGTCACTAGGATACTTAAAAAATAGAATTACTCTGATGAAAGGGGAAAATAATTCTGCTGTGGTAAGCTAGCTGCCACAAATGTTAAGTGATTTGATAACTAATGATAATAAAAGTAATAAAAAGTAGAAATAATATTTATTGTGTGCTAACTCTATTCCAGGGTATGTACTTTACGTGATTTTTCTCCTTAAATCTTCTGCACAACAGTGTGATGTAGGTACCATTATTGTCTCCATTTTACAGATGTGGCAAGTAAGTTCAGAAAGATCAAGCAAGTCAGTTGCCCAGGGTTCTATGCCCCCTTACCCTGATACCCAAGTGAGTCACAATATCAAGCCATAGCCATTCGAGCTGCTGCAACAAAGTACCTTAGACTGGGTAGTTTATCAACAACAGAAATTTGTTTCTGACAGTGAAAGCTGGGAAGTCTGAGATCGAGGCTCTAGCAGAGTTGGTATCTGGGGAGGTGAGGGCTTGCTCTCTGCTTGAAGATAACTGTTGGTTGCTGTGTCCTCACATAGTGAAAGAGGAGAAAGGGCAAAAGGAACCAATGCTGTGTTCTCAAGTCCTATTATAAGGGCACTAATCCCATCTATGAGGGCTCCATACTCATGGCCTAATCACCTTCCAAAGGCTCAACCTCTTAATATGATCACCTTGGGGTTTAGGTTACAACATATGAGTTTTGGAGGGACACTTAACATTTAAATTGTAGCAAACTCCAAACCCATGTTGTGAGAAGGTAACAGGAGCACTGATCTATCAATAAAAAGAGTCCAGTTCTAGCCCTGGCTCTGGCATCAGTCACATCAAAGCTTGCATTTTTATAGTGCTGTAGAGTTTTAATGGCTTTTATGTGCATTTTAATTTAATCAGTTTATTTTCTGACTCTATTCAAGTTTCACGAACTTCTTTGGTTTCAGTTTCCTCATGTAAAATAAGTTAGTTAGATCATAGGTAAGATTTTTCAGGCTGTCAGCCCTATATTCTCTAATTATGTAAATTAGAGACAATCTCATAAATTTTGTCCACATTTCCAAATTTTTGTTTTCATTTCTACATGAGCAGAAGATGAGGGACATTCTTTTCATTGTTCCATAATAAACTTTTACTCAATGCAAATCTACTGTAATGCTTTAATTAAGAAAATAAAACATGTTTATAAAAAAAGCAAATAGTACAGAATTCTAAAAGGTAAAAATATTTTTTTACCCCATTCTTATTCTCCCCATCTCACACTGAAAGAAGTAACTCTTATATAAACTCTTAAGTTTATATAGATTGTTTAAAATGTATTCTCTGTAACAAAATCAACTTTTAAACTTTCTCTCCCATTGACACCCAGACTTCATTATATCTGAGTGGTAAGTAAAACAGAAAAATGTTCCGGAATAATAGTATGCATGCATTTTCTGTGGATGTGTGTGCCCATATTTGAAAGAAATAAGAAAACAACAACAAAACCTAATTAAAACTAGTCACTGGGAACATGTCCAATTTGTCAAAATTTGGCTTCAGTGTCCTTCAGGAGTTTACGGGTACCCTTAGAGTCTTCTGGCAGTAGGCTGTGAAAGCACCTGGTGAGTCAGGTAGCTCAGCTCCAGCTAGTAGAGCAGGTGAAGGCAGCAGTCCTGGTGGCCCAGAGCACAGCCCTTGTACCCAGACCACCTGGATTTGAACCCCAGTGCTGACTCTTACTACCTGTGTTCTCTTGGGCCAGTTACCTCTTTCTGCCTCAGTTCTC
The DNA here is from genome assembly GCA_963575035.1 of Avahi laniger. Lineage (NCBI taxonomy): Eukaryota > Metazoa > Chordata > Mammalia > Primates > Indriidae > Avahi > Avahi laniger. The sequence continues at coordinate 20,474 of CAUYSK010044495.1, read as the reverse complement.
CCATTTGTAAGATTGTTATGGGTATTAAGTAAATTAATATTCAAAAATTTCAAATGATGCCTATAATATAGTAAGCACTATATAAAGGCCTATTAAGTAAATAATGCAGAATTCCCTTCCATCATCATTTCTGACAGACCGTCTTGTTCACAGTTGTTCCTGAATGCCTGGCTTGGAGCTTGGCACATTTTAGTTTCTCAATTAACATTTTTTGAATGAACAGTGCTTGAATATTTCCAGAGTTAGGGATCAGAACCCCATGAATAAATTCATTTCATAGTTGGATAGTTCTAGTTAATAGAAAATGTTTTCTTTTAGTAAGTCAAAAGCTGTCTGCCTCTTATTTCTACTCATTATTCCTACTTCCAAATTCTGTAGCACCTCACTACTCCTCCAGCCCATGGAATTGGTGGCAGTTCTTCATATATTTTGAGGACTGTTTTCATGTTCTTTCTCTTCTTGGGGCCAAATATTCCTCGGGAATTATCCTACAGTCTGTCATCTAGAAACCCTATCATCTGGACTAACATTTTCTGTACAGAACTAACTTTCCTCTGGCCTTAGCCCACTCATAAAGTTTTCAAGCTACTTGGGAACACTCAACATGGCACACCACCTGACTAGCGATTTTTTTTTTTTAATCTTACTCAGTAAAGCTTTACCTGACCATGATCCATTTGTTAAAGAATCATTTCTATGATAATCTGATGAATTAATTCAAGTTATTATGCTTCATAGGTTTTCTGTTTGGTATCCAGAAGTAGACTGAATGAACAACTACAAAAAATACATTACTTTAGGCTTTTGGTATATTTGGTTTTTGTTTTCGTTGTTTTGTAAATTGGTAAGCAAGACACAAGGGTAAAAAGTTCTGGGCTTCAGAGTCAGGCGGACCTGAATTTTTATCCCCGCTGTGTTATCCTGGACAGTGTGCTATCCAAACTTCATAAAGCATTTAGGAATATTACATGCAGTAATATATGCAAGATCAATTAGTTCAGGTCTTGCTACATCACAGGGCATTTTAGAATTTTAGTTGTCTTGCCTCTATTTCTTTGATTTCCACAGACCTTAGATCAGGCCCTGATTATTATTATTTTTTACATAAATAATTGTGTTTGCTTCCCTTCCTCCAATCTTTCCTTTCTATTTTGACCAGAATAATATTTCTAAAGTACAGATTTTGTCATACCATTGACCTTCTTAGAAACCTCTGGTAGCATCTATTGCTTAAAGGAGAAAGCCTTTCTTGCTTACCTGGATATATCATCCTATCTTCCTGGCTTCACATATGGCCACTTTTCTCCTTATATTTATCTCCTAGTCACATCAGACAGGAAAGACTGGCATATGACAGACACTTTCACATCTTTGGACCATTGCACATGTAGTCCTTTAACCAGAATGCCTTCCCCTTTCTGTTTCACAATAACCCTTTATTTTACTAAATCCTTCCTCTTCTTCAGTGTTCAGTTCAGATGCCATCTTCTCAATAAAGGCATCCCTCCTGGATCTCCCAGGCAGAATTCATCATTTGCTTTTTTTGTATTTGCTTAACATATGCTTATACTTCTTTGGACATACAAATCATTATATTTTAGCTATTTATTTGTATGTAATTGTAGTTATAATCACATTTCATTTAGTACCTTATAGTCATAAAATATTTCCACTTGCATTTGATCTGCAAGTAAAATGAGCACAATCATTTGTGGAATGACGATGAATCATGATTGTGAATCATTGCACAAATCAGAGCTCCCATTTTTTGTATGAAGAAAATTGGAAACAAAAGAGTCTCTATTGAATATGGTAGAACCTCGGTAAATAATTTAGATGGCATTTCTTTCGACTTACCATGTGTGAAGCATTAGTTTAAGTGCCTTATGAGTATTAAATAAATTCCTCACCTGAGCTCCATAAAATGGATACTACTACTGTATTTCATTGATTTTAAGATGTATCTTGTTCCAGTTAACTATTTTTATATAACGAAACTCCCCCAAGTATAATACTTCTCGATTTTTTTTGTTTGTTTATTTGTTTTTGAGACAGAGTCTTGCTCTGTTGCCCAGACTAGAGTGCCATGGTGTCAACCTAGCTCACAGCAACCTCAAATTTCTGATCTCAAGCAATCTTACTGCCTCAGCCTCCCGAGTAGCTGGGACTACAGGCATGTACCACCATGCCCGGCTAATTTTTTCTATATATTTTTACTTGTCCTAGCTAATTTCTTTCTATTTTTAGTAGAGACAGGGTTTCACTCTTGTTCAGACTGGTTTCAAACTCCTGACCTCAAGCGATCCTCCTGCCCCGGCCTCCCCCAAGTTTAGTAGCCTAAAATAATAAAAATTTACTCCTGCTCATGAGACTAGATCAGAGTAAGATCAGGTGATCATAGATGACCTTGATCATATTATACATTTGCAGTCAGCTGGCTCATAGGCTGGGGGATGGGTGATCTAGCAAGACTCTGATTAGGGTGAATTGGCTCTACGTTACATGTTCTCTCATCTTTCTAGCAGGCTAGATAGGGTTTATCTTGCTGGAGGTGGCAGAGTTATAAGAGACCAAGTGGAAAAGTGAAAGGCCTCTTAAGCCTAGTTTGGGAGTGGGCACATCGTCAAGTCTGTCACATTGCATTGTCCCAAACAAGTCACGAGGCAAGCAGAGATTCAAGTATTGGAGAAGTAGAATGTTTGATGGGAGGAACTGCAAATCATGTTGCAAAGTATGTGGATTCAGCAAATGGAAAAACTGGGGCCATGTTTGCAATTAATTCACTCCATACTTTTTTTTCCCTCCCATTGTAACATCTCTGAAATTGGACTTATAGTCAACACTGTCTTAGAGCAGCTTCAGCCTACATTTTCATCAAATTCTTCCAGAGACAATTTGTATTTTTTTCTGCAAGTCACCTGGAGCATGACCAACCTCAATTCTCTTTTGAGGTTTTGTAGACCACACTGGTAATGTAAATTTAACCTGCCTAACTGCATGGCTACTGGCTATTGTTCATAATGTCAAGGGACATATATTTTCCCTCTCTCCACTGTGTGCCAAAGTGGAGGCATATAAATTTTCTTGTACCCTTTTCTGTGGGTCAGGTCTTTTTCTCATTTTCTTCACATTGAGGTCTTTGGTATAACACAGGGTTTGCTTTTTAACTCTCTGCTTTTGGTGATTTTTCTTCTGTAGTGGTACATAAAATGGTGGTATGTCTTACAATCAAAGGCATCTTAGATAAAATATAACATAAGTCTATGTTAAAGATGTGAAATTTGAGCCATGGTGAGTTGAATTAAATTTGCAAAAGCCTAACAGAAACAGCTGTTAAGTAGTAGAAGAAGAAGAATATAAGTCCAAATTGTCTGTAACCACTGCCGTTATTGAATTTATGAAACTAAATGTCTAATATTAAAAATTGTATTAACTTAGAAGTGTCCTTATATTGTGCCTTTTATCATGAGCTGTTTGGACAACCTTTTTCTGACAGTAGATGGGAGTTACATTAGAAACAATTTTATCTGTAGAATGTGTATATAGGATCAAAAATAAATAAAGAATAGACTTCATCTTCCAGGAAATACACATTGTTAGTGACTTAATTTAATAAGGTTAATAAATATATGTTTCAAAATGTGTGGTAAGGCCATTAAGAGAGAGTTTCCAGCAGTTTTTTTTTAACATTTCTACAATCACCCCATTATAATTAGCTCTGTCTCCATCCTTCTATTAATGCTGAATTCCCCAATAGGCCCATCGCTTTATCTTTTACCTAATAGCTATGTCTACCTACAAAATTATTCACTGTTAACAACAGAGGCCACTTAATTATTTCATTCACCCAAACTCTTTAACTCAAATAATTCATGTACTATGGGCAATCAATAAATATTAATTAAAAGATAATAAATAAAATCCCCAATAAGAAGAACATTTTAATTTAGCTTTGAAAATCTAAGATGTTAAAATTCTAATATTTAATTTTTAGATTTTGCAAAGAAAGAATTACCTTGGTGCCCTAAGCTAGTTATTTTTTTAATCTAGCTTTATAGTTTAAGAATATTAAACTTTTTAAAAAATTCCATGAAAGTTGAGATAAGCTCTGAAATATTTGCCAATAAAGAACCACAAGTTTTCCTCAAGCTGTAAAGCAGCAGTGGGATATTAAATATTTAAAAACTCCACAAAGTTTTCTCTCCGAGCTGCCAGCCCTTTCTAAAGAAATGTATTAAAAGAATTCCCTCCAGTCTCCATAAGATCCCCACATTTCGTGAATAAAGGTAATACCTTTTCCTCTATGCTGTAAATAAATCTAAAATTTCTTCTTACTGAAAACTCCTAAAAGTAAACATACAATGTTTTTTTGTTTCTCATCAAGCTATAAGGAGGCCCTCAAATAGATTTTCTCCACCTACAAATAACCAGGCGGTAGTTATTGGAAAGTGCCATATGTTTCTCAGTCTGGCACCTTAGTAAGTGGGTTTTTAGTTTTCTTTCTTGGAGATGTGCCATGTCAGACTGTAATACTAATAAATAAGACAAATAGTTCAGCATCTTTCTAATTTCTTAAGTAGATTTTTGGGCATATTTAACTCAACAGATTTGGGAGTTGACATATGTAATATCCATATTTCATTTTGGGTAAATAAGACAGTGATTTACTAATGAATAAACATTCTTCAATTATTTTTTGACATTAAGATTCTCTCTGAAATGCCATATTTTACCAATTTTCGTCTCACTTTTTTTCTGCTAGCCTTTTACATGGTAGTTCTTTTTTCTTGCTTTTTGGACTGCATTATGTTAACTCAAAGAGACATTTCATTCACTTTCAAAGTGTGACTAAAATGTTAAATATTCTGCTGCTATTTTTGATAATCATTTAGTGGCTACAGTAATATGTAAATATTTCTCTTTCAGAGTCAGCTTTTCAGGCAACTTCTATTGCCCTTAAAGATTCATTTTTGTGTCTAAGTTCATTTACTATCATCATAAATCCCTGAAAATTATTTCTGCTCAACATATTGTTGGCGGGTATAGTAACATTAAGAATAAGAATAGTAACTAATATTTTACTTAATAATGTTTTAAATGTTTTATTTGCCTCAAAAGTAATACAAGTAAACCAAAAAAAGGAAAGGAAAAGCACAACACGTTTTAGTTTCAAGAACTAAATGAAAAGACTACTTAATACACACACAAAAAAAATTTTGCACAGAGTAGGTTTGTTGTGTTGATTTGGAATTTATAAAACTATCATAGTATTGTTACAGCAAGTGTTACAGTGAGTGGTCCCTAAGACAAACCGAGCGGCACAGGGAGAGGCGGAGAATCACCGGCGGGATCGGAGGGGTTTTGCCACCAAATTCTGAGGCCCCTCTACCCAATTTTTCCCACTTTTATTAAGTTGTGGTGGTTGGGGGGGTAGAGTATCAGGTGGCTAATACCTGCCAGGTAATAGGTTAGTTGATGTGTCAGATAATAGGTTAGTATTATGTTGATGCACCAGGTAATAGGATAGTTGATGCGCCAGGTAATAGATTCAGTGTTATGCTGATGTGCCAGGTAATAGATTAGTTGATGGGCCAGATAATAGGTTAGTATTGTGCTGATGCGGGTCTTCCATGAGAGGTGGGGGTCTCAGGTGGCTGATGTGCCAAGTAATAGATGGGGATTTTCCTTATCGGTAGAGAGCATTTCTGAAAACTTTTTTGTTACTTCCTAACCTATTCAGAAGTGGAATGAAAGTAAGCCTGTGTGGTGGTCTGGAATGATGGCCACCATCGATTCTTTCTGTCCCTGTGCAAGCACGCCACTCCTCCTCACAAGTGTAGAGCTTCATTCCTCTCCCTGTAATTCTGGGCTGTCTCTGTCACTGCTCTAATTAATAGAATGTGGTGGAAGTGGCATTGTAGAGGCCTTAAGAGGGCTGAAGTCTTTGGATTTCTTCCTTTTGGATGTTCCTTTTAGGAATCTGGCTGCCACGCTGTGAGGAATCCCTAGTAGCTGTACGGACAGGTCCCCATGGAAGAGAGCTGAGAGCTCTGGCTGACAGCTCCAACTGCGTTCCCAGCAGGTGGCCAACATCGATTTCCGTCTGTACGATTGAGGCCATTTGGACCTTACGGCCATTTCAGCATCCCAACCTGCACCATAAGACACACAAAAACCCCCAGTCAACCCAAATATATGTGCATTTGTGTTAGCATGTGATTCTGAGCAAAGGGAAAGATAGGACTAAGTCAGAAAATCAGAATGAGATCTGAGGGATCAGGGAAATCAGGGCACAAGGGAGTGTACAAGGAAAGCTCAGTATTCTAAACTTTACACTGGTTTAGTTTTCTGTTGTGAACTAAAAATAAGCTCCTAAGCCCTCTGTTAACTGAATAGATCCCTCTCACCCCTAAGCCCTCTGTTAACTGAATAGATCCCTCTCACCCAAGGGGACCCCAGAAACACCTTAAAACTGAGTTCCCAGACATGATGGGATGGAAAAGATAAAGTACAATTACACGTGTATGATTTCCCTTCGTAAATATTCATGATTCCTCCTACAGCTTGTTAATTATGTATATTTGACCACTCTGCTCAGTATAAAATCCTGTTGTCTTTGTCTCTTCTTTGAAGCACATGTGCTTGTCTTCTGGGTCTCCACTTCCCAGCCTGTTGGAATGGCTGCCCTACAGGTTGCTACCCTTTCTAAAGTTCTCCTTTTTCCAAAGTATAAACCTAATTAATTCCTTTTTTTTGTTAACAAATGGCAACCACTAAGGGACCCAGGGAGACCCCCAGTTTTCTCCAGTGTGATAGGAGGTCAATCACACCCATATCTGCATAAGCCCATTGATGACCCAGCTGTTCCCTGACCTCACTGGGAGGAACTTGGGTAAGCTCCCCTTGATCCGAGATCTCCCACTTTAGAATGAAGATCTCAGAGACTTCGTGTCTCTCCACCCCTGCCCTTCATTTCTCCCCAGTTCCAGTTCTCTCCATTTGGGATCCTGGAGGGAATGTCTTATTGGTCCTGGGTTTTGGGACGGGGGTAGGATGAGTAGGGTGGGAGCCCTAACTGAGTTTCCCTGGTTTCCTTCATTCTGGGTCCCCGGTTTGGGGGGCACCTACTCAAACTGCTGACCCATAAGGTGATGACACTTCTTTTTCAGCAGTTGGAACAGATGCCCTCTTGTAGGTAAGTACACTTATAAAAACCTTGGTTCTAAGGAAATGGTTTCTGATCCATTGACATCAGAGACACCAGTAACTAACATGCTTAAAAACTATTAAAAAAATTCTTATAAATGTTTGAAATCTAACCTAAAATGATTAAAACTTTACTGACCACAATAAAATGTTAGTAGACCCCTAGTTTATCTGTGTACTCACTCAAAACAAAGAGGCTATCAAACCTTCCAAAACAATGGAGATAATGCTATAATTGGTGTTTTAAGTTTTTCAAATAGGGTCGAAAGTCTCTCAGAGCCTCCCTTAATGACTTAAAGTTAAAAAAGATTCCAAAAAAATGGTGCGTGCAAAATATTTAGAGTGGACTCTTTCCTTCCTTCTTACCTCTCCCTTCCATCTCTGCTTCTAAACAATTGTTTTTTTCCCCAACTAGTTTTTTAATTGTTCCAAATGTTGATCTTTGTTTTTTTCTTCTGTTTAAAAACTCCTCTACAATACCATCTCCTAGAAGGGGACACAGTTGCCTAACTAAACTGATTTATTCACAGAACTAAAACAAATTGACTAAAGAAGGTATGGGACGATATGTTAAATTGGGGCTTTTTTCCCCCCTCCCAATCCCTATTTTTTTCTCTCTCATTCTTTTGTCTATCTTTAACAACCTCTAACCCAAATTTCTCCAAAACTATCAGTTTGGCTTTTAATAAGCAAAATTTTTAGCTTCAAAAAGAGATTGGAAATGTTTTATTTCAAGGTATAATTTTTTTAATGTATTTTAAAATGATTGCTACAAACTTGTCTTTAAAGAGAAAAAAAATTGAGTCTCCACCTTTAAAAGTCTGGAAAGAAACATTTGCCATCTATCTCTCTCTGAGGGCTGTTACCCTAGGGTGTCATTTGCATAACAATATCATACTGCTAACTAATCAAGACTTTCTCTCCCTCTCTTTCTCTTTCTCTCAAAACCTGTTTTTTTAGCTTTTCAAGCCATAAACGACCTTTGATTTCTTGCCTTCACAGGCCCTGCCCTTCTTAATCACTGTGGGCACCACATGGCTACTTAACATTCATTGGGTGTCAGCAGGTGGGGGGGATGGAGGGGCTGGGTATATACACAACTAATGGGTGCGGTGCACACCCTCTGGGGGATGGACATGCTTGCAGCTCTGACTCAGGTGGGGCAAAGGCAACACATGTAACCTAAACATTTGTACCCCCGTGATATTCTGAAATAATAAAAAAAAAACCTTAAGAAAAAAAAAGCTAAAGGTGACTGAAGAAGACTTTAGAGATTATCTGTGTTATAATTTCAAAATTCTTCTCAGTAATTTAAAATTTTAAAGTCATATTATGTTGAGTTGACTATGATCATAAAATGCCTAAGTTTTTTATAAGTTATAATACTAAAACATTAATTGTTGGACATAGATTTTGAAACTGCCCTTTATAAAATTAATAAAGGGCCACAACCTGAGAACTATAGTAGGGAAATATATATATAACCAGCCATTGTTCCCTAGCTTGCTTTCCTATAATTGCTTACTACTCAGGAGTCATATAGCTGATGGTCATAAAGATCCTGAGTTTGCTTCATTGCTCCCAAAGATAACATCCCTTGTGAAACCTAAGGCTAGTATTTGAGATGTCTTCCAGCCCCTGCATTCCCGTGGACTGGCCGACCCACCCAGACCAGGGGCCCATACCAAGGAACTGACTAACTGGTATTTGACCCCCACCCAAGAACAGACTCAGCAAAGAAGACAATTTCTACACTCCTATGGTTCCACCCTGATCCCAGCCAATTAGCAGACCCAATTGCCTAGACTTTTGCCTACCAAACTATTTTTAAAAACCCTTTCTCCCATCCAAGGAATGGGCACACTTGAAACTCAGACTTAGCTGGGAATGGGGAGGCAAGGGCAACACACATAACCTAAAGATCTGTACCCCCTTTAATGTGCTGAAATAAAAAAAATAATAAAAAATAAAAATAAAAAAATAAAAAAATAAAAAAATAAAAATAAATAAAAAATAAAATAAATTAAAAAAACTCCTTTCTCTCCAATTTTTGGGAAGATAGATTTGAGAAATTACTTCCATCTCTTTGCCTGGTGCCTTGCAAAATAAAACTCTCTGCCATAACCCCTGCTGTCTTAGTGTATTGGCTTTCTCTTGAGCAATGAACCTGTTTGGGCTCTAGGGTTTGAGGTTTTGTACTTTGACATTTTATTTTTATATGACATAAAAAACTAAAGATATTTAGATATGCTAATAAAAATTGGGAACTGGTAACAGCTCAAAGTTATTTTAACTTCTTAGATTTTTCTTCAAAAATAAGAGTTAGGAAGAGTTAACATTATAATTATTATACATAATTAAAGCTACTAGATATAAGACAAAAATTCTATATACAAAATATTAAAAATTAGTTACAGGTTTTTTTCAGAAAAAAATAAAATGAAAGTTTTGCTTTTTAAAATCTTTTAAATTGTGTTTTAAACTTTCGATATTTGACAAACTATTCAAAATCAAAATTTTTAAATTGTCCTTTTGACCTCAAACTAGTTTTCTAAATATTAGGGCCACTGAAAATCTAAGAGAAATATGTTTGACTTATTTGGTATGTTAAAAGTACCCATGAAGCATTGTCAAATATGAAATGGTGTTTAACTTTCTTTGGGTTATATTTGTATAAACATATTATGAAATATGTCCCAAAATTGTTTGAGATTCCTAGAATTCTGATATGCTTTAATATATGTTATCAATAATAATTACGGTTATGTTAAATTGTTATATGCAACAAAAATAACCAAATTTTCTTTGTCAATTGTCTTTTTAACCATGGCTTTTTAACCATGAGACTTTTTGTCATCCACAAACAATTATTATTTTACTATAATTCTTCTCAAAAAGGAGTTTTCTATTAACTTTAGAGATCATATGGTTTAGACTGAATCCTGAAATCTTTTCTGGCTACAAGTCTCCAAATAATATTTTTAAACTGTTCTTCCATTGTTCTGACTTGGATTCAATGAAACAGCTCACCACCTTTTTTTCTTCAGGGCCCACAAGTACACCTTGTGACATATAAACTCCAAATAAACTGTTCCAAATATTAACATTTGTTTTTCTATCTGAAAGTTACTTGCATTTTAACTGAAGATCCTTTGAGTTAACATCTAGATATCTTAACTAGATTCCCTCCGGACTCTAAAGAGACTGCCTTACTTTCATAAAAAAGTTAATGCTTTCATAAGGATTGCTCATTTAACCTCAAATAAAACAAGAATTAATTACATGGGACAAAATTAATTTTTTTGACCGTTTGTTTAAAACATTGCTAATTTTTTAATATTTTGTTTTCCAGAAGTCAAGGAAACTTTTTTCCTTCTTTTGAACTATTTATAGCTTACAACAAATTGGTAAAGCATATTTTGTGAACAATTTGAAACATTTATTTTTCTTTCTACTTGATTTCTTTGGAATTTATAAACTGTTCATAAGTATTCTCATTTTAGGGCAATATGGTTATTTGCATAAGTTCAATAAGAATTTGTTTTTCTTTTATAAAAAGACAAAATTGGAGATACTGATTATTTTATCAAAGCTTAGACTGGAATGACGTATTTTCAGATATGCCCAGACTGTCTGAGGAATGAGATGGACTTTACGAGGCCAAAACAAACCCTCTGGAAAAAGCACACTGACCTATGACACCTCGTTTGTAACATTTCCTGATCTGTGGTAAGTAAAGAGCATCACTTTCTAATAGGTCCAGAGATCTCAACTTACTTTGGGACCTCGAAAAGGAGGAATCTCCCAATTCATACAGGTATGTGCAGGCAGTTAAATCCTTGGCTTTGCTCAAGAGACCTTTAAGTAACCTGAAATTCCTTAAAAAAAATGAAAAGAGAATCCATCAAAGCCAGTTTTTAAAAAGAATGCCTATGGCCAATGACTATTCTTACAGTGTTTTATGCAAATAATCAAATCAAGTGTAGTAAGACTAAAATTTATTTTACAAATAAATTGGCCCTACTATGGTTTGTCTTTAATAAAAATGAGAAATTAGAGAGAGAAAATTATGTCTCAGAAAAAAAATAAAAGGCCCATTATTACATCATAGCCTTGTCCTTTTGTTTTTAAGTTTTTATTATTTGTCCAAAGATTGGACTAAATCCTGGTTATTTCTTCTTCTTTTTTAATATCAGCATATTACGGGGGTACAAATGTTTAGGTTACATATATTGCCTTTGCCCCACCCCAGTCAGAGCTTCAAGCGTGTCCATCCCCCAGACGGTACGCACCACACCCATTAGGTGTGGATGTACCCATCCCCTCCTCCCCTGGCCACCTGCCCAACACCCAATGAATGTTACTACTATATGTACACTTAAGTGTTGATCAGTTAATACTAATTTGATGGTGAGTATGTGTGGTGCTTGTTTTTCCATTCTTGTGATACTGCACTTAGTAGAATGGGCTCTAGCTCTATCCAGAATAATACAAGAAGGGCTAGATCATCATTGTTTTTTGTGGCTGAGAAGAACTCTATGGTATACATATACCACATTTTATTAATCCACTCATGTATTGACGGGCACTTGGGTTGTTTCCACATCTTTGCAATTGTGAATTGTGCTGCTATAAACATTCTAGTGCAGATGTCTTTTTTATAGAATGCCTTTTTTTCCTTTGGGTAGATGCCCAGTAATGAAATTGCTGGATCAAATGGTAGTTCTACTTGCAGGTCTTTGAGGTATCTCCAAACTACTTTCTACAGAGATTGTACTAGTTTGCAGTCCCACCAGCAGTATCTGAGTGTTCCTATCTCTCTGCATCCACGCCAACATTTATTGTTTTGGGACTTTTTGATAAAGGCCATTCTCACTGGAGATAAGTGACATCTCATTGTGGTTTTGATTTGCATTTCCCTGATGATTAGAGATGTTGAGCATTTTTTTCATATGTTTGTTGGTCATTGGTCTATCTTCTTTTGAGAAGGTTCTGTTCATGTCCTTTGCCCACTTTTTGATAGGGTTGTTTGATTTTTTTCTTGCTGATTTTCCTGAGTTCTATATAGATTCTAGTTATCAACCCTTTATTGGATGTGTGAATGCAAGTATTTTCTCCCATTCTGTAGCTTGTCTGTTTGCTCTCATGACAGTTTCCTTGGCTGTGCAGCTTTTTAATTTGATCTGGTCCCATTTATTTATTTTTGTTTTTGCTGTGATTGCCTTTGGGGTCTTCTTCATAAATTCTTTGCCAAGGCCTATGGGTCTATAAAAGTTTTTCCAACATTTTCTTCTAGAATTCTAATAGTTTCATGCCTTAGGTTTAAGTCTATTGTCTACTGTAAGTTGATTCTTGTGAGAGGTGAAAGGTGGGGATCCTGTTTGACTACAAAAAAAGTTATAATTTTCTTCATGACATTTTCATTTCACTCCCTAACAGAATAGTTTCCATTTTCTATTTTCACACCCAAAATCATTATTCTTTAATTGTCATATTATTAATGTTATTTATCATATTACTTTTCGGAAAACCAGAGATATAATATCCTGAAGACTAAAGATGATTCAGCAAAGCCTGCAAATCTCCCTCATCAAAAATCACCCTGGGCTTGTTTTGTTTTCTGTTGTCAATGCCCCATCACTGCAGACAGACCTTCCTCCCTCTGGGCCCAGGCACTATTCTGGGGGCCAGTTTAAGGGATAGAATGGCGTTAAAAAATGCTTATGTTTATATAACTAATTGCTACAAGTCTGTAACTAAAACCTAGACTGCAGTAGCTCTATACTTATGGATAAGTTAATTTTATAACCATGCTTTTGGCTTTTGGTTTTCAAAACCAAAAGCTTAAAAGGCTTAAAAGGTTTAATTAGTATCTGTCTACCCCCATTCCCATCTGGCTCAAAATGTGTAATTGGCTGTAAGCCTTTGTGGCTCTAAACCTCTCCTGGGCCATAAGAATCCCACTGAGGGCCTAGATGGATCTAGAGCAAATAGCCACTCCATCCTGTCAATGATAGAACAAAATTGTTTGGCCATTGCTACTGCCTCTAGCATATCTTGGCTAAAAGGGGGCTCTGTGAACTAAAAATAAAATCCTAAGCCCTCTGCTAACTTAATGGACCCCTCTTGGCCAAGGAGACCCAGAAACACTTTAAAACTGAGTTCTCAGACATAATGGGATGAGAGAGATGAAGCACAATTACGTTCATATGATTTTCTTTCATAAAGCATGTTAAATATATACATTTGACCACCTTGCCCAGTATAAAATCCTGTTGCCTTTTGTCTCTTCTTTGAAACATGTGCGTCTGACTTCTGGCCAGAGCTTGGCTTCCCAACCTGTTGGAATGGCTGCCCAACAGGTTGCTACCCTTTATGAGGAATAAAGCTCTCTTTTCTCCAAAGTATAAACCAAATTAATAATTTTTTTTTTAGTTATCATCATGGTGGATCTGAGGTCATTTTGACATGATTCTATGAGTAATGTCCCTCCCAAGACCTCAGGATTGAAGAGAAAGAAGGACTAGTTAATTACCTAAAAAGTCTGTTTTACTTTTAACCAATCAACATGCAGAGAATCTCTTCTTACTCTCATAACAAATATGTATACAAAGTACACCTGGGGTGGGTTAAGGGTCGGGTCTCTTTCATCCCATTCAACATGTCCCACTGACTTCTCAGAGAGCACTGATCTTATCCCCTTTCCTTGTGTTCTTCCACTCCCCCTCCAGCTGTTCTAGAGAATACTCCTGATCCTCTCATTTGGACAAGGTAGTATGAAGAAACCTTCCCTTAGGAGTATAACCTCAAAGTCTGCTGTCCCTAAAACAATCCTACATTTCACTGCTGGCTTTTATGCCAGATTTGCTAGGGTGGTTATGCTGAGCTTGTCCGAGCCCCTTTGTACTGTTCTCAATTGCTACACAGCAGGCTTCTTTTTCTTTGGATTGTGTATTCTGTATCCTAGGCAACCTCTTCTTGCCCCTTACCACATAACCTGTAGCAAAAAGACAGACTTAGATACCAAATCAGTGTTATCTTTTTGTTGATTTTTATTAGAATATTTTTAGGCTTTTAACTTTTCTGATGAAATTAGTCTACTCATATAGGTAGGAATCTTTTTGCCCTCCCAGAAAGGAAAAATGCTTTTCTTTCTGTTACTGAGATACCAACAGGACTTTGTTAAATTACTTCCCATGTTGTTCAGAATGATTCATCTTATTGACATAGAGATTTTTCTAGATTAATGAAGCTTTTCCTTTGTTAAAATCTCACCACAAATTTTCAGGATGCCAAAGCATCCGAAAGAGAATTTTCAAGGGCAGGAGACTGGGTATTAAGGTATTGTCTCCATGTCATGTTAACTCCTCTCCTTGCTTGCTCATGCGAGTGAGGGCCACCGCCTTCTGTCTGTATCCCTGACTCTGTGATCTCTCCTGGCTTCCCCCTGCTCTGGTTTCTGAACTCAGTGGCAGTGTGAGGTTGTTCATTTAGTTCTTTACCTAACAGTTGCTACTGGCTACTTTACACTTTAAATAAGTGATCTGGTGAAGTGAGTATACTTGCCCCTGAGCTATTAACTGTAAGAAATAACTTCTAAGAATTTTAATGTTGGTTAGAATACCTATAGAGGCATGACTTAAGAAAACCTAGAAAACAGAAAACTAAAATAAAGATATTATAGCAGGAAGGAAATACTTTTCTGTAATAAAACCAACATGAAGTCAGAGCTCAAAAGCCACTGAAGTCCATTAAGTCATCATGAAGCAGTTCATGCTTTACTGGTATGAGGCAAAAATTAAGACAGGTAATGGCAGGTACTAAAGCCAGTGCAGCACCACCAGAATCAATTTTAATTGTACAAAATGTTTTATATATTGAATCTAATGGCCAATTTTTTGAAAAATTCAAATATGTTATGAAATTATACACTCTGAAATAAGTAATTATGACCTTTGTAGTTAGTAGATTATAGTGATTTTTTTGATGAGGTATTCAGAAATGTAGGTGTCACGTAAAAGTAATTGTTTGTAAATGCACAGGAACTGTAAAGTATTAGTCTTTTTCTAAGGAACAAATGGAATAACAACTATCTTTCAAACATTTGTGAATAAAAACAAAGCTGGCAGATAAAATTTGGGGGCAGTTCAAACATAGAATACATCAACTTCTTGGTTAATTTGATAAAATGCCCAACTCTCAAACACAGAGAGAAGATTATTTGAAGAACTGAGATCCTTGGGTATATAGAGGTCATTTCTATATCAAAGAGGACAATACATTATTTGCCCCTCTTTCTACACGTTTGTGATGAGTTTCTTGAAAATTAATGATAGTCTTCAGGAATAATTGCTGTCAGTCCCTGTGGATTTTGACGATGTGGATTTGTACCATACCACATTCATGACTAGTGGGATTTTAGAAATATATAAGCAGGATAAAAAAAGATGATAGCAGATGTTTTTCCTCTGTATTGACATGCACCAATGGAAAAAAAGGTTTTTTATTCAGAAAAAGAGACACGATGATGGGTAATATGAAAAATAATTTATTAAAAATCCACATGATTTTAGTCACAGCTAATCTTAAATTTCTGAAAACTCTAATTTTTTCACATAGTACCATGAATTGATTTTCTCCATTATTCTCTCTCAAATACTTTAAAATCCTAAAGTATCTTCTAAACCCTCAAATCAGGATTCAGAAATTAGAGTTGTTCTTTTTAAATTAACTCCTAATTATTTGTTCAAAGACAGTATATATGTTACATCTAGGTTAACCAAATAACTTATTAACTAATATACTTTATTCTTTAAGCACTCTGATAATGAGTGATGTATTCACAATGACCACATGTCAATATGGATTTTCTTCCTAATGTCAGACTGCATATTGAAATCATGGGGATAGAGAAAGTCAAAGATATCTTGGAAACCTTGTATATGTATTAGGATTTTCCAGAGAAAAAGAACCAATAGGATGTATATATAGAGAGATATATATTGAAAGAGTTTTATTATGAGGTATCAGCTCATATGCTTATGGAAGTTGAAAAGTCTTATGATCTGCTGTCTGCAAGCTGAAGGCCCAGGAAAGCCAGTGGTACAGTGCCAGTCCAAACCCAGAGGCCTGAGAACTAGGAAAGCCAATCCAAGTATGAACGCTGGAGAACCGGGAGTGCTGAGGACCCAGGGCAGGAAAAGATGAATGTCACAGCTCAAGTAAGACAGAAAATTAATTCTTCCTCTCTCTTTTTTTCCTTTTCTGACCCTCAAAAGATAGGATGATGCCCACTCGCATTGGTGAAGGCAATCTCCTATATTCATTCTACAAATTTAAATGCTAATTTCTTCCAGAAACACCCTCACAGAAACACCCAGAATAATGTTTTACCGGCTGTTTGACCCTTAGCCCAGTAAAGCTGACATATAAAATTAGTCATCACAGTGCATAAGGTGGAGAGAGAAGTGAAGTGCTAGGGTAAAAGACAGAGACTTTGGTGTGAAGAAGTCTTGATAATAGTAATAATCTCTAATGTTTATCAAGTACTTTTCATATAGTCAATAGGCTTAATACTTTACATGTCTGAAGCTGTATTAGGTAAATATTATTGTAACAGTATGATTATTATGCCCATTTCATAGGTGAGTATACTGAGGAATGCAGGGATTAAATGACTTGTCCAGTTTCATATAGCTGGTAAAGGGTGGTTGGTTATTTGAAGCCAGATAGTTTGAATCCATATTCAAAAGTCTCAAATTAAGGATTCACAATTTAGCAGAGGTAGGGCAGGAATGGCAGTAAACATAATGACAAACAAAGATTCTTAAGCAATTGGTGAAAATTGTGCAAATCAGTGTCTCCAGAACAAATCCAATAAGTGCTCTTATTTAAATATGTGAGACGCTGTGCAATTTTACCCTTTAGATATATGTGCTCACTCTTGTTTTTTTGTTTTATTTCTTTTATGTAAATTCTGGCCTTGATTTGAAACACAATTCGCCCAGCACTAAATAGGCCCTTCTCTGGATTCCAGGATACCAAGGAAAAGCTTTTGCTAAGAGCAGATTCCTTCCCTCTTTCTCTCCCATTTTGTATTCCTGTGGCTTCACATTTGCTTCCCAAATTCTGAAACTTGAGGTCTCAATGATTGTTCAGATACTGACCCTTTTGCTTTTACTGTGAGAGTGACAAGTAAGTGGCAAAATAGGAAATGAGTAGGTGAGCTACTGCAAAGCCTACTTTTGAAGAGTGTCACAGATTTTAGGGGAATACACTGAGCCCATGTGTAAAATGTGTTACCAGGCTATTTGGTCATAGAGGCTTCTGAGTAATTGTTAACTCTATTTATTGGTCTGTGACCACAAATATCATAGGTTTACTTTTAACAAAAGGATTGGAAAATGTCACCATTCCCCCATCTCTTTGCCAATCCTCAAAAGGTTCCAAACTTTTATAAATTTTATTCTATTAAATCTTTTTCCAATTTCATAACAGAAGGAGCTAACAGTCCGAGGTTACAGCTTTCTTCCACTTTGTATTTTAAAAGCCCTACAAAGATATGAATCCGTATAGGAGAATTGATTTTTTTTTGGTTTTATTAAGTCATATTAATATAATAACAACAATAAGGATGATAAGTAAAATGTATTTAGTCCTTGTTATATGTTGCTGGGAACTGTGCTGAATATACATTTTACATTTATTATCTCATTTAATCTTCATAACAGCATTAAAAAGTCTGTTCCTATCATCCCTGCTTACTGAAGAGACTTAGAGATTTTAAATAACTTGCTCAGGGTCATATAGTTAGTAATAGAACCTATTCTTAAAACCTATAATCTTGTTCTAAGTTCTGTTTTCTTATCAGTATCTAAGTAAAAGGTAGAAAGTCCAAGGGATTATCTAGATGTTAGGCAATTACTGGGTTACTTGTATCAATTTGCTAGGTTAGTTCGCAGACTATATCTTTGTTACCAAATGTACTGGCTTGCTAGGGGTGCCATGATGGAATACTGCAGACTGGATATTTTAAAAAAGAAATGTATTTTCTTGCAGTTCTGGAGGCTCGAAGTTCAAGATCAATGTGTGGGCAGCTTGGTTTCTCCAGAGGCCTCTCCCCTTGGCTTGCAGATGGCCACCTTCTTTCTGTGTCTTCACATGGCCTTTTCTCTGTGCATACACATTGCTTGTGTCTTTTCCCTTTCTTATAAGGACACCAGTCATATTGGATTAGGGCTCATCCATAAGACCTCATCTAACCTTAATTATCTCTTCAAAGGCCTTATTTCCAAATACAGTCACATTCTGAGTTATACTGGAGTTAGGACTTCAGCATATAGGATTTGGGGGATGCAATTCAGTCTATAACACTTGCTGTCGTGGATATGAAATATTTCAGAGACCGAGTTTTCCCTTGTATCTAGCTATGTTAGAAAGTATAGATAGGTCTCAGCTTTATTTCTGATGTTAGTATAAAACTACTGTTATTCATCACTTCATTAAATCAAAACAAAAAACCATAGTGTTGTTCTAGGAAGGATAAAGAGATAAAACGTGCCAAGTACTAATCTTTATAAACTGTGGATGAAAGTAAGTAAAGTACCTCTACTTCTGCAAAAAGTTTGGGATTTTTCTAGTAGTTGCATGATCAACCTTATTTTATAGTCTCTTAATTTTTTTAGTGGAATTTTAGAGAATAAGAAGTCTTAGATAAGAATAAAAAGTTGTATATAAGCTATATTTTTCAACTCTTTGACCCATCTTCTCCAGTTTGACCAGTTTCTCGTCTTTGAAACTGTAGAGCTCATTGTTCTGCGAGGAGATAGCAGAGGTGCAAAGGAATACGCAGGGAGTGTGTTCATGAAAAATAAGTCATTGCTACCTGAGTCCTGAACCTAACTTTAGGAAAACGGATAAAATAAATAGTTCAGAGCAGTGTAAGTTAGCATTCTGAAGAAGTCAAGTTTCATGAAATACTGCATAACAGAAATTCTCTCATTAATACATTTGGGAAATTGCACATACTATGTTTTTTGTGAAGATTCACTCTAACTACGGGATCTGTAAAGTCCAATGATGAAGACATCATTTAATCCGTGTTTTTAAAAAACATACTATTTATTTATATTATCCAAAGCTGGTGTTCTTTGGATCCAATAGGTTTATAATATGCTATATAAAATGCTTTCAGTGAATTTAACTTTGTTCATGACCTAGAAGGGGTGATCAAAAAAAGAAATGGTAAGTCTAATTGAAAATACAGAGGAAAAATAAAAACGGAAAATCTAGTTACTAGAAATTATGGAGAAAAAAAGCTACAGTATCATGAAAGACAAGAATAGTAAAGAGAGGGACAATCAAAAAATATAAAATAAATAGGCTTCTGAGAGCATGGACAAATTTGACATTACTGTTATTACTGGAAATTAAAGACTTTTATTCACATGTCCATTCAACAAAAAGGCACCTACGTACATGCATTGTGGGTGCTATACTAAACAGTAAAGACGTCCAAATGAATAAAAACTGACCTATTTACAGACTAGTGAGGGATAAATAAACTGACATTTAAGATACAGAAGAATAAGAGGGCAAAAGAAGTATAAACCAAGTGTCACAGGATCACAGTGGAATTTTAATGTGTTTTGTGTGGCTCAGATTCATTCTTAAGAAATGCAATGAGCATCATTCAAATCTTAAAGTATGTGTGTTTCAAGCAAAGTTAAGAAGGCTGACTTCCCTGATGTCAACTTAGAGTTATCTGATATAGTCTCTGGGGGGACAACTTCTAATACCAAATAGCAGAATATGAACATTGAGTATTTTAACAAAAAATATTTTTCTTTAAATTTTTTTGCTGCACTAGATAGAACCCCAACATCAGAAGATTAAACTTCCCTGCCCTTTTGAGTGACAGTGATTTGGGGTCTGGAATTATTGGGCCATCAACTCCCACTGTGAAAGAACTAGAAAAGAATAGACCTGAGGAGATAAAAGGAAGAACTATTTTCTCAAGAAAAGAAAGGGAAATAATTTTTAAAATAGAATTCATAGGTAAGAGGGATTAACTAGGAGGACCCTGGAATCCTGGGAGCTGTTTTTCAGGGAGGTTAGAGGATGGGAAAGGGATGCAGGGAGGACTAGTTGGATGAGCTCTGGGAAACAAATCCTGAGGGACATTGTTCAATTTATTTCCCTACAGCTTATTGGGACTGAGACATATTGCCCGGATTTCTTAGCCTTCACCAAAGTGAATATCTCTCACA
>CAUYSK010044494.1:0-10164 GCA_963575035.1 Avahi laniger | reverse complement strand
CGTGTTCGGGTGATTCAGGGCCTTCACGACTTTGACCTCTCTGCGTAGACTCTGGAGGCTGAGGAACTCTTCCGAACTTTCGAGGTTATATTCACGGCCACCTGGGTCCCAGTGGAATATCCCAGGCCAGCTCCACTGTGGTGAGCTGCCACGGCCGACCTCTTAAGGAGCCTGTAATTCCTAATCAGGGTCTCCTTGCCAGCAGGATGGACACCAGGCCACGCCCCACGATGACCTCCTAGGTACACCAACTTCAGGCCTTCACCGGGAGCGCAAACTAACTGCACTAACTCTACAAACCATGCTAAGTAGTGGCACTAACACGGCAGGAGTTGCTCTGCTGACATTCGGGGGTGACCTTCACAGCCACTTCACTCCCAGTGACAATACACCCAGCCAACTTCCCCCTGGCTGCACCTGGGTGCTGGATGATGTCACCAGGAGCCACCTCACCCAGACTATGGCTCTGATGTCTTCCCTCTGTGTTGGAGACATTGTGAGGTGGGCTTTCCTTCAAGGTGACAAGATGGCACCAACAGCCCCAGCCACCCAACAGAAATGGACCCTCTCTTCCCCCAAGGTTCCAACCCTAAGGCACCTGGTTGGTCACAGACCTGAGCCAATCACTGTTCAGGGAGAATGGGCTCTGCTGATTGGCCAGATTGGGGTCATGTGACCGGCGTCTCTAAGCAGCACTTGGCAGGTGCTGCCCTGTTCCCGGGTGGGAGCTGGGACGATGCCCAAGAGAGCAGGGTCGGGGCCGGGCCTCTGTGTCCTCTGTGGGCCGTTTCCTGCTGGGGCTGCCCGTGTCCTCCACACCCGCTGACTTCCGTGCACACAGGGTCCACAGCCGCGTCGTCCCTCTCCCGCCGCCTCCTTCCCAGGCCCGACCCACCCGCAGCAAAAGGCGCGGGACTTCCTGTCTGGCGGTAGGGTGTGGGATGCCCCCCAGCTTCAAGGGCGGCTGCTTGTCCTGCTGTCGTCAGTTCCTCAGTCACCAGACGTTCGCTGGGCGCCCTCCGTGTGTCAGGGCCTGGCTGGGTGCCGGTGCAGGGATCAGCAGCACTGACGATGCTCCTGTCCCCCAGGGGCTGACACCGTAGCAGAGCAGACGGACCAACGGGGACGACAAGTTCAGATCGGGCCAATCCAGATGAAGAACGTAAAATGCGCGATGGGTGGAGGGTGTCCGTGGAGATGTGTGGGAGATGGGCAGAGAAGTGTCCTGTGGGGAGGTGACGTTTGTGCAGAGGCCAGGAGGAAACGAGGGAAGGGCCATCAGGGGAACAGGGCCCCAGGCGGGGCGGCTTCTGCAAAGCTGCTAAGGTAGGAGCCGGCTTGGGGTTCCCAGAGGAGTTGGGAACCTGTTTTCTTGAAATAGCCAGAGTAAATACTTTGGGCTTTGTGGCCATCCAGTCTTTGTCACAACTACTTGGTTCTGTCGTTGTTCAGACATAGCCATTGAGAGCTCAGAAATGAATGGGCCTTGATGTGCTGCAAAAACAGCTGATGGACACAGAATTCCATATGATTTTCATTTGTCATGAAATAGTGTCTGTCGTTGATTTTTTTCAGCCATTTTACAGGGTCCTTCTAAAGGCAAGAGCCCTGAAAAACAGGCGGCAGGCCCAGCTTGTCCTGCGGGCTGTAGTCTGCAGCGCCCTGTGCCCAGAGCATTGGAAAGGAGACTGGAGAGGGAGCAGGACGGCAGCAGAGAAGGGTCAGAGGGACCCGCAGGGCCTGCCCACCATGGCCTGGGAGGCCACCCTGCAGCTGTGTGGCTCCCACATCCTCAGGGACATCCTTGTCTGCAGTCTCAGAACTGGCCGTTACTCTGGGCATGGGCGTCACCCAGGAACCTTCCGTAGGAAATGAGCTGTGTCTGAGCAGACATCTGCAGGCTGCTTCCCTCCCACTCTGCCTCTGCTGTGCAGCCTGCCGGGAAACCCTTCCCCTCTCTGCGCTACTGCTCGACCGTCAGCAAAATGAGGCACGGGGTAAATGAGCCCCGCACCCTGCTCAGCTCTGAGGTGCTATGATTTGGTGTTTGAACACACCTCCGCAGCTGCGAGTCTACCCTCGAGCACCATGAACAGCGACAACAAAGCTCCCATGTTAGGGCTGACCCGAGCCTCTCAGGCTGCCTCCTTCATGGGTACTGAGGTGAACTTGGGCAGAGGAGGATCTGGGGCCGTCTATGTTTGTGAGGTCCCCAGGTTATAACTTCCTGTAGGGTGGCCGGATGCTGCTGCTGCCACTGGACATCTGTGGGGTGTTTGCGCACCCGCAGGGCTCCCAGCTCTGACGGTCACGTTCGGGCCTCTGAAAGGGAAGCATTGGGAGGCCACATGGACGGGAGGACAAGATGGAGTGACAGTTCCCTGGAGCCCACCCATCATCTGCCTCCCTCTCCTCCCCTCTTCTCCCCTCTGCACCCTCTTTCTCTATCCCGGGTGTAATTGGCAGCGGCTCCCGGCAGGAACAGAGACCCCGATGGGCAGGCGGGGGAGGGAGGGGCCCTGTAAGGGATGCCCAGCTGGGAGGCCTTCCTTTTTCTTCTGGGTGAGACCAGTTTCTCTTCACTCTGAGCATTCGGGGACACGAATTAATGCCCCTGTCGCTCTGTCATTCTCGTCAGTGCCCTCAGCTGCTCTCTGTCTCATTAATCTGTTTGCCGCCTCCTGTACGAGTTCATGCTTTTTTCTCTTGCTTTTTTAAGCAAGAAGGGAAATTTAGCAGGAGAACTCAGGGAACCCGGGATAAACAATGGAGGAGGCCAAGTATCGAGTAGCTGGACTTCCCAGAAGACTGGCGCGGCAGCTGGCCCTCGAGCCACCAGGACCGAGTTGCTGCATTTCTCCTGCCACCCTGGGGCCACCCCTCTCTCACCTGCAGCTCTCTGCACGTCACTAAGTCCCGCCGGTGAATCCGCGGGCTCTTCTCCGCTTCTGCTGCTCTGGCCCTGCTTTCACGTCGTGTCCTGTTTTCACCTGGAAAACTGAAACCGCCTCCTAATTTTTCTCCCCAAATCCACTGCCCATTTGCAATATATTGTCCTCACTACCGCCAGAGTGAATTGTAGAAGGTGGAAGATGCAGTCCCCGGTTTTGGTGCTCCTCGGGGATGGACACCAAACCTTGACCACGGCATGGAGCGGGATTACCGCTGACCCCTCAGTGCCTTTGGCCTTGGTGCCCTCTGTGTTGGGGGCCCTGCCTCTCTGCTCCTTGTCACTGTCAGGCGTGAGAAAGGGTTGGCTGATGACGAGTGAAACATCATCAGACCCGTGGGCCTGTGCTGTGAGCGCCGGCGCCATGAGAACCCCTCCTCTGTTCCTGCCGCCGCGACGAAGGCGACGCTCCAGATGGAGCCGGCTGGGGCGGCCTGGCACGTGGTGTGGGCAGGAACACCCCGCTGCGCCCTGCCGAGCGGGGCCGTGTGTTACTCAATGTCACCCAGCCTGCCCCGACCCACGCATGGGATCTGGCAGTCCCTGTTTATTGCCCGTCTCTGCGGGGCACCCGTGGCCGTCCAGTGATTCCGCGACACGCTCCCCCCGCGTTACTCTGTCGGTGGAAAGTTCTGCCCACCCGTTTTCCCGGTTCCCATTTCCGCACCAGTGAGCTCTGGGCGCAAGCCTGAAGTTCTCGGCAAAGGATCGGCTGCCTGCGTTCAAGGCACCTGTCAGTGACTCTCTGTCATTGTGTGTCTGTCACTAAACTACAACATTCATGAAGACTGACACTGCGGATTTAGCTCGGGCTGCTTCGAGGCCCTGCTGCGTCCCCGCTCGGTGCCAGGTCCCTGCTGAGGGCTGGGACGAGTCAGCAGGGGCCCTGCTCCTGCACCCCCGCCCATAGTGGGGGACACAGACACGCAGGCGGCAGGGCAGGACGCCACCGAGTGTTCTAGCAGGTACTCAGGGTAAGCGAGGCCAGGCAGAGGGAAGGCAAGGGAGACTGCCCGGAGGAGGGGGTGTCTGAGCGGGTGTGACGCAGGAGGTGCAGTCCTGCAGAGGGAGCTTGCGGGGCAGGGCAGGGTGAGGTTGTAGAGCGAGGAGACAGGCCTGAGAGAGGAGGAGCCCGCAGCAGCCAGACCCAAGCGCGCCTCTGGCGTCTTTATTCCTGACAATCCGAGTGTTTTTGTTTCAGCGACTTCGCAGGTGCAAAGCAGCACGTGGTGCTTGCACACCCTGCGAGAACCAGCACTCTGTGTCGCCGGCTTCTAGAGGACGGGTCGTTCCTTCCCCCCGGGGAGGAGGGCAGCTGGGGCAGGTGCGCGGAGGATCCTTAGCTGGGCCGTGAGGGGACGGAAGTGGGCTCGCCAGGCAGGGGCGCAGCGGCAAAGGCAGGAGGCCCGACTGCCAAGGGAGTGGGCAGAATACAGTCCATTCTGTCTGCCCGGCACAAGGGGCTTCCTGGGGGCGGTGGCAGCAGGGCACATGGGCACAATGGGCCATGCTCCGTGGCGCCCCAGACTAGAGCGGGGTGAGGAGCCCCTGCGTGGCCTGTGTGCCAGGCGAGCTGTGTTCGGGTGCAGGAAGCGCAGCAGCACAGGGCTGCCCAGAGCCTGCCCGCCCAGGAGGCTGCCGGGTGGGCGCTGGGAAGCTGATGCCCCACGCTGCCGGGCATCAGGGCGTCCGGCCCAGGACGGCTCCAAAGCCAATGGCTCCTCCCTGGGGCACCTAGGTGTCCAGGGCCTGCTGGCCGGGCTCCAGACTCCCAGGCCCCAACCGGATGGCCTCTCCGGGTCAGCAAGCAGCTGTCATGTAGTGTCCCATGTCTGATCTGCCAACCCTGGCAGCCTGCACTGGAGGCTGAGCAGAGTCCAAAGCCGGCTGCGTGTTCGGCAAGGGAGTGCCGTGAGCATCCGCCAGGCCTGCAGTGGCCACCCAGGGGGGACCGTTTGTCAGCAGCAGAGATCTCCCCTCGGGTGATGTGCGGAGGAGCCGAGGCCCAGCGAGAGGGTCGCCCCCTCCAGTCCAGGTTCCTGACCTGCCCTGGCCGCCCAAAGCCCTCCGGGTTCCTGTTGTGACCCAGATGAGAGCCGTGCTGCCTGCGACGGGATGCACACGTCCCGCGTCTGTCTAGTCCCGCACCGTTTTCCTCTTGTTTTCTGTGTCTTCGGGTATTTAATGTGCTCTGTGTGTTGTATTAATAGATGTGCATTTTAAAGGACGGTGACATGATCGCCCGTGACCCTGCGGTCGGCTCCAGAACTGAACTCCCAGGCACGTGCGTCCGTGTGTTTGCAGCTGGTCCCGCCCCAGAGGCCCCGCGCTCTGGATTTTGTGTGTATCGTTCTCCTGCGCGCAGGTTACCGTGTGTCTACACATGGTAGTGTGTGTGTGTGTCCAGCTTTACGAAAATGGCATAATACGTGTAAACGTCGCACATCGGCATTTTTTACTCGTGATTTTACTGTTCCTGAGCCTTATCCACGCTGATGTGTACAGCTGTGTTTATTTTCACTGGTGTGGAAACGAATTGTGTTGACGATTCCAAGGTTATTTTTGCGGTCCCCTGTCCATGGATGTTTGGGTCATTTCCGTTTTGTTCTATTACCGGCAACCCCGCCCTGAGATTTTCCTGGCCGTGCCTCGTGCGTGGGCTAAGTGGACTTGCAGGGCAGAAGGTACGCGAATGGTCACCATAACAAGAGAACACCGCCGCGGTTGCCCAGTGCCGGCCCCCGTGGACGATGTCATCGCAGTCCTTTCGGATCCACTGGCCCTCCGTCCCAGCCCTGGGTCCTGTCGGACGCCTCTCTTCCCACTGGGCTGCTGGGATCCACCGCCTCCCGCTGGGTTCCTGATGTGCTTCTCCCTGCATACTGGGCAGGGTGAGTGTCCTTTCCTGGGTCATCGGCTGTCGCTGTTTCCTCTGCTGAGAAACGCGTCTTTCTGTCCCTGCTTCTCCCTCTCCTGCGGGTGCGCGTGAGCTCTGTCTGCGTCCTGGACACCGTCCGTGCTGGTCGTGCGTATCCCAGATGTCGACTTGGTGTTGGGGGTTAGTCTTTTCTCGTTCCTTCTGACGTCTGGTAAATAGAAATGCTCAGTTTTACTGTACTCAAATCTATCAACTTTTTCATGCTTGGTGAGCTTTTTGTTTCTTGTTAAGAGGTCATTCCCAGCCCGACTCCTCGAGGCTGTGTCCCTGTATTTTCTTCTGGGTGTTCTAAAGTCTTCCCTGTGAAGTGTAGGTCTCGACATGTCTGGGGTTGGTGGGGCTGCGGTGTGAGGCCGGGTCCACCTTCGCTTTGCCTCGTGGACGCGCGCGGGTCCCCTGCTCTCGTACGGGGCCTCCGTTCTCCAGGCTCATGTCAAGGGACTCTTTACGGCCCTGCCTCTGGGCCTTCTCCCTTCTCCCTCTTTCTCCATCGCACTTCCCGGTGTGTGTGAATCCCGCAAGCGGCCTAGGGATGACCACGGGTGTCTGGTGAGGGCAGAACACGCCGGGAGGAGGGGCTGAGTCTGCAGTGACCAGCTGGAGACCTCGCTGTCCAGCAAAGTCCCGCACGTCCGGTCCGATTGGCAGCTCCCGAGGGCAGGGTGTGGTCTCTCCTCCTGGCTTCCCCGGAGCCCAGCACTGGGCCTGGCTCCCTGGGGCGGCAGCGGAGGGACGGGCCCGCAGCCACCCCCCCACCTGCCTGCCGTGGCTCTGCCGGGCCGTCCTGGAGGCCGCTGTGGCCGGTCTCCTGACACACGCTTGCTGCGGCTGCCTGTCCTTCCCTGCCCTGGCCTTCCCATGTCGTGTCCAGGGTGAGGCGCCCACGTTGGATGGACCCTTCCCTCCCTGCCCTGGCTCCTGCCTGGTCGTGAGCGGGGGAGCCCTTGGGCAGCCCCAGCACCCTCGAGCCTCGAGTGCGTCCTGACCAGGAAAGTTCCATCCCTGCCGTGGGGGCTGGAACTGTGGCCCCTGATCACGGGCTTCCCCGGCCATCGTTTCTCCCGGGTTCCCACCCTGAGGAGAGGTGGCCGCCCCTCCCTGGCCCACACCAGGAGCCGGCACTTGCTCCAGCCTCTGGCACCTCTGCCCGGTCCCGTCCAGCGCCGTCTGGCTCTCAGGCCCCTCCCGGCTCCCTCCCACAGGGCCAGTGAGGCGTCAGGTTCTAGGACAGGCCCCTCGTACCATTATTGTGGCCCAGAGCCCTGCTCTGTGATCATAGCATGGATGGTGAGGACAGCGTCCTCGCACTGCGCTTGTGAGGTGCCAGACACTGGTCTGCGTACTTCAGGGAGTCCCCACAGCCCTGTAAGGCAGGCTCCACGTATAGGCCCATCTTGCGGATGGGCAAACTGAGACTCAGAATGGCTAGCGACTTGCCCGGATCGCTCAGCAGCCCCGTGAGCGAGCTGGGGTTGGAACCTGGGCTCTCTGGCAGCAGAGTCCGTGCTCCTCACGTGACACGACTTGGTCCCTTCAGACCCTGAGCAGGCCTGAGCTCTGCCTCCTGGGGGCTGGACTGAGACCCCCCCCCAAAGAGGGTAGAAGGGCTTTGTCCCCGAGCCCTGGACTCGTGGGCCTGGGCCTGCGTCAGCCTCCCTGCCCGTGGATGATGCCCTCGGTTCCGAGGCTGGGCCAGGCCCGTGTCGGGACTCCGCCTGCTGCAGGGGCCCAGCTCCCAGTGACGGCTTCTCTCTTGTACACTCGCCTGCATTTCTGAGAACGTGTGGATGCTGGGCCACGGCCTCAGCTAGAGGTTTCCAGACTGTGGGGCCTCCTGGGTAGCCCCTGCTTCCTGAACCCTCCTGCCTGGCAGGGGACAGATTTCTAGGGCCACCCACGTCAAGGTGCCGTTGAGAGAGGTGCTTACCCGCATCAGGCTGGTTGGCTACTATGCCACGGCCACGTGTCTGGGCTTTGGTGTGAATGCCGAGACACAGGTCCTAGAAGTGGAATTTGGAGAGACTGAATTCCACTGCTGTGAAGTTAGCCACTTGTGCAATTAAGTTTTGTGCTGGACTTTAACAGTGTCAGTTCTATGGCTATAAACAATGCGAGCCTGTTCTAGGGCTGTCAACATCTCTATTCAGGGGGCTGCAACCACTCCTTCTCCAGGGAGACTCAGCCCCAGGACCAGAGTAGTGGCCCGTGCCAGCCTCAGCCTCATGAGAAGCGGTCAGCTCTTGTGTTCTAAGCCAGGATGTTTGGGGTGTTTGGGTTTGCAGCCAAAGCTAACTGACACACCAGTTGTTTAAAGGTCTGTCTTTTCTCCAGGGATTTGCAACGCCATCTTAATTGCATCCTACATTTCCATGTAATTGGCTGGACGTCATTCTGGTCACCTGGTCTCATCACGCACATACCGATGCCACATACTTAGTTATGGATGCTTTACAGTGTGTTTGAATGTCTAGATATACCTGCCACTAACCCTAAAAACAAAAAAAAGCAGTGATTTTCCCAAATATTCTTGCTTTTTAACAATGACTTAAAATAATCTTGAGTAGCTGCAAGGTTTTTTAAGCTAGAAGTATTGACCTCTTTATGTTAAATTGTGCTGTTAAAAACATGGAATGTATTTCTGTTTAAGTCTAGTCTGTCTGGTTTTTGTCGTTGCTGTTTGAAGAGGCGGGGCCTTGCTGCGTGTCGCCAGGCTGGAGGGCGTGGCACTCACTGGGCAGTCACCGCGCACTGCGGACTCGAACTCCCGGACTGCACGGCCCCTGCTCCACCTCAGACTCCCAAGTAGCCGGGACTACAGATGCATGTCACCGGGTCAGGCTTCACCTGTCGTTGGTTTTTTAAAAATTTATTTTTAAGTATTTTAGTCCTTTCCTCACATATATTTTCATTATTTTTTGTGAAGTTATTCCCAGATATCATCTTTAAAATATTGACATAGTCAATGCAGTCTTCTAGTTGTTCGTTCTTTTAAAATATATTTGTGTCTATCGATTCCTATATATTAATTTGATATCTAATCATCTTGCTAAGTTTCCTCATTGTTTGTCGTAGCTTTTTCATTGATTGCTTGGGGTTTCCAGAAGTGTTACTGTATCATCTGCAAATAGCAGTAGTTCACCTCTTCCTTTCCAATTCCTTTTCAGTATTTGTGTGTATTCCCGGGGTGCAGGCGCAGCTGCGCTACACCGGTACATTGCACTGTGCGATGCCGGGGCCCTCAGTGCATCTCCGGAGCACCGCGCGGTGTGCCCGCCAGGCAGCCTCCGTGACTCACGCCTTCCCCCCAGCCCCCCTTCGGGTTTTCTTTCCGGTTCTGCTGCCTCTAACTGTGTCTGACTGCATCGCCTCAGACTGTCAACACAGCTTTAACGAGAAGTAAAGATTATGGTCTTCATGCCTTTTCCTTGATTTGTATGGAATGTATTCTCTGTTTCTCTATGAAATTAACTGCTATCTTTTGGACTTTATTATGTTAAAACGTATCCATTTATTAAGTGTCTTATGTTTGAGGAACGGGTTCTAGATTTTGTTGAAGGCCTTTTTTGGCATTTATGGAGATGATCATATAATTTTCCATTTCAATTAAAATGATGAATTATATTAATGGATTTTCTAATATTGAACCATTCTTGCATTCCTGAAATAAACTGCTATTTACTCATGAGGTATATTCATTTACATGAAATGTGCCATTAGATGTTTGCTATGATTTGATTTAGAATGTTGCACTGATGATATGTAGATTTGCATTTATGCAGCTTTTATCAGGTTAAGATACCTCATAAAGAGCATTTGGAGGTTTTCCTTCCTTTGCAGTGATGAGAAACAGCTAAAGCAGCATCGAGATTACCTGGTTTGCAAAGGTTGGAAGAATTTCCCTGTGAAACCCTATGGGTTCAGTGGGGTGGGTTGGTTACATTCTCTATTTCTCTTATGGGAATTTTTGTTTAGAATTTCTCTGGCTCCTGGGTCAGTCTGGGGTAATTATTTATTTCATCTAGGTTTTCAACTTTATTTGCATGAAGTTGTTCAAAGTAGCATCACTTTTAAAAATTTCCTTCATTTCAATATACTTTCCTCTTTCCACTTTTTATTTTTTCTTTCTTTTTCTTTTCTTTTCTTTTGAGACAAGAGTCTCGCTTTGTTGCTCTGGTTAGAGTGAGTGCCATGGCGTCAGCCTAGCTCACAGCAACCTCAAACTCCTGGGCTCAAGCGATCCTCCTGCCTCAGCCTCCTGAGTAGCTGGGACTACAGG